>JAZDUH010000279.1:0-237643 GCA_036419115.1 Scarus forsteni | reverse complement strand
AAGAGGCTTCAGGTGAATTTAAGAAAGACATTTTGAAAATGAAAAAGGGCTGGGACTTGATAAGTTTCTTCCTTCACCCTTTTCAAACTTGATCTGTTTTATTTTCTTGCAAAGATTAATGATAGTAGAAAAAATGCTGGAACCGCTATTCGCCTTTGCTAACTTTTATATTTTATTTTGTTGGATTTGTATGGAGGTATACATATGTACGTTTTCCATTTAAGTTAGAAATAAATATTCAGTCTTTCATGTACAAGTACTTTTCCACAACCATGTAAAAAACACAATCCTGGATCACAAGATCTGGATCGGAGCCAGGACCCAGACCAAACTCAGCACATACACGGAGGCTGCTATCCTGTATGATCACAACAAGTTTGGGGAACATCACTTCATATTTAGATTTTATATGAATTATTGAATGTCGTCATTGGAATTTCCCATTCATAAAGTTAATGGGCCTCATGCAAGAACCGTTCGTACGAACAAATATGTTCGTAAGTGTGGCATACGAATGATTTAGGAGAATTTCACATTCAGCATTTTTTTCGTATCTATAATTTTCTTTCAAGTACAAACATAAATCACGAGTGGTCCAGACTTGTCTTAAAAATCACACAAAAGAGTCTGCTCTTTTCAAATTAAGTTCCTTACATACTGATTACACATTTAACTAATTTTAAGCGTTTTAATAGAATATAGCATAAAACGAAATAAATCTGAGGATCTCAAACCAGAGAATACATTAAATTCTATTAATTGAAGGTTTATTAGTACGCACAGGTGGCATTCATCATGTTTCCGCGGATCATTTATACACTTTTTTAAAGTTAGAAGTGTTTGTTGAATCTGACGGAGCATGTTTGTAGGAATGCAACATAAGAAAAAAGGTAAGAAAAATTTAGGATAAGAATACGAAAATGTTCTTGCATGAGGCCCAATGTTTTTTTGTCAGGTGGTGTCATTAATACATTGATACCTGTCTTAGCGTTTCAAAACAATATTGACATAATTTTGTCCCTTTTCATTTTTTTGTTCACCACCACCCAGACAGAATATAATACATACAAAAAAACAACTAATAATCATAGTATCATAATATCATAATAATGGATAAATAATACAATTCCAAAGTCATTATGTACACATGGCAGTGCAGAAACTTTCCATATATATCCTTAAATTGAGTTTACATTCAAGGCGTATATTTCCATTATTTATGTACCACTGAAATAAAGTATGTCACAATAATTTAATTAACAAATTAAAAAAAAACGACAATTATATATAGGCTGCATATAAAGAAAAGGAAAAGAGAAGAAAAAAGACAAAAAAGGAAAAAAAATTAAAAAGTTACTTCATATTTAAGCTATACATAAAACATAAGGAGCTCACTTCATCTGATTTTATTCCACATTTACATTGTTAATTTTATATTTCATATCAAAGGAAGCCCATCTTTTTTCAAACAGCCTTTCTTTCCTGTTTATCTCTTGGGTTATGTTTTCGATTCTATAAAAGCTGTGCACTGTTTCCACTTTTTCAAGTTAGCTTCAGTCTTTTTCCAGTTTCTTGTGATTTTTTTCCAATAAAGGTCCAGTTCGTCTTTTTAAATTCTGGGACGTATTCCTATTACAAGAGTCTTTCTGTGCATCCGACTTCACCAAACATTTGTCCAATTGAACAAAAGATAAATTCCCTCTTAAATTAAAGTGTGTGTCTTAAAATGCTGATTATGTCGTTCTAACAGAGGCAGGTTTGTCTACATAAACACTTAACATAACACTTGTTAACATGTTTCTCTCTGAACAATATTTAATCTAATTATAAAAGATAAATACAAGCCTATAAAAGTGCAAAACCTGACAGGACCACCATCATGAAAACTGGAAAGTTTCAGTATTTCTATTTTTTTTTTCCATATATATCTTTATTGGGTTGTCAGAATAAAGTACATGTACAATTAGGTAGAATATAGTTCACCCTTTTTCCCCCTTTTTATAACGCTAACAACCCCTCTCCTCCCCCCAACCAGAGAGTCACATTCACAATTAAATGTAAAGACCAAATAAGAACAAGTATTGACTATAAGCAAATACAACTCTCTCTCCTCCTTAATGAAAAAGAGCAGGAGGAGTGAACGGTAAACACAGCAAAAAGAAAAACAAAATAAAATAAAATAATATAAAATAAAAGGGACTTTTAGAGGAGTATTTCAAAGTGATTAAAAGCACAAAAACAAAGATTAACAATAGCAAATTGCACATGTTGTGTCTCACCTCTTTAAATAACCGGTCTATTTCAGCATCCAGACTGGAAAGTAGAGAAATAAAAATAAAATAAAGTGATATAAAAATGACACCAGTTAATCGTAGTTAGATCCATCTTTGCTAATCATCTAAGGAGGAAGTGGAGTTAAGTTAAGAAAGAGATTCCAAGTTTTACAAAGTTTGTCAGAGCACCCCCTGATACAATATTTTTTTTCTAAGTGTAGGAATGACATAAGATCTTTTAGCCAAGAGTTAAGTATTTCTAATTTTTCAAACTTTGCAACAACTTACAATTTAAGTAAGTGAAAGAAAAAAAAACGGATTTTTAATTTTTAAAATCTTCTGCAGAAAAGAATTCAAATTAATCGATTTAATCAGTTTATTGCCCAGCCCTATGTTCGGGCAAACAGAAAATCAGCACAATGGAAGTTCTGCAACTTTTGCAAACAATTCAAAAACAAAAGTAAACAAACTGTTAAAGTTACAGTTTAACTTAATTTACATTTAAAGAAGGAGTGGGATGAAGTTAAACTTTTTCATTTCCAACTTTTCTGCATTGCTAAGTAAACCTTTCATGCATGGTGTCCACTACAATGGGCCGATATTTGGAAAAAATACCTTTTTGGTTGCAGCACCAAGTCCAACAACCAGGTGGTAAATCCCAAATACTTGTCTTAAGTTTCTTAAAAATATAATCTTTTCACATTTTCTCCGTTTTGAGATATTTCATCATAAATCCAAAAAAGCCAGCGAAGGACAAATTGGACATTATACCTGTATTCAGATTCCATATGCTTTTTTATTTTTTATTTTAAATTTTGGTGGGATTCACAAGAGAATAGTTTGATTAATCAGCAATAACGGATATACTTCAGATGAATATTTTTTTATTCACTCTTATTTAAAGCTTGTCAAAGACCGTTAATTGTGAATTTTTATTAAGTTCCACTAAATTATTTTGTTTACAATTGATGCTTGGTGTCCACTGTGGTGGGCAGATGCATAACTCCCTCAAAATATAAAATTGAAAGAAAAGAATATGATTTTTAACTTGTTCAAAAGTATAAACAAACATTTTAAAAAGTATTCCCTTGGGATTTAATAATTCATGCATGAAAGAGTTAATGACTAAAATCCAGTGAGTTTACCTCCAAAGAGAAAAAAATATATACATATATTTTATTAATATGTTTATTTAGTTGTTTTTTTTAGATATATTTTTTATCTGCTATAATAAACTGCTACTCATTAATAATTTCCCAGAGGGAGTTTTTCCAAAGGGATAAACAAAGTACTATCTAATCTTTATCAGGGTTCCTGCAGATCCTTGAAAAGTCTTGAAAGGCATTGAATTCATTTTTCTAAAAATAAGGCCTTAATTGGCATTAAAACGTCTTAAATCCAATTTTCAAAAGTCTTAAAAATTTGACCACATTAGTAAGATTTATGTTAGATTGAACTAAACACTGATGTGGTTGCACCAGGATCTTTCAGAGCAGACTCGTGTCTTTATTCTACCTACAGTGCCTGGAGAGAGGGGAAAAAATAGTGAAAAATTGGCAAAAAAATCCAAAAGTGGCTTAGGAAAATTGATTATGGCTGCAAAATTGGGAATTAAATTTGAAATTAAATTTCAAAAACCATGTAAAAATTCCAAAAATGGTTTTTACAGTGGCCAAAAAAGATAAATGGGGGCAAAATAGGTAGAAAGTTGTAAAAATGGGTTTAAGAAAAGGTAAAAATGGTCCAAAAGTGGGACAAAGTGTGTAAATAGAGATAAAAAAGAGGGATGAAATTCAGAAATTGGGTAAAAAAGGTTAATAAATAGGTGAAAAATAGGTATGAAATTGCAAAAAAAAATCAAAAAGTGGCTTAGGAAAATTGATTATGGCAGCAAAATTGGGAATTAAATTTGAAATTAAATTTCAAAAACCATGTAAAAATTCCAAAAAATTTTTTTTCAGTGGCCAAAAAAGATGAATGGGGGCAAAATAGGTCGAAAGTTGTAAAAATGGGTTTAAGAAAAGGTAAAAATGGTCCAAAAGTGGGACAAAGTGTGTGAATAGAGGTAAAAAAGAGGGATGGAATTCAGAAATTGGGTAAAAAGGTTAATAAATAGGTGAAAAATAGGTATGAAACTGCAAAAAAAAATCAAAAAGTGGCTTAGGAAAATTGATTATGGCAGCAAAATTGGGAATTAAATTTGAAATTAAATTTCAAAAAGCATGTAAAAATTCCAAAAATGTTTTTTACAGTGGCCAAAAAAGATGAATGGGGTCAAAATAGGCATAAAGTTGTAAAAACGGGGTTAAAAAGAAGGCAAAAAATGATGTTTTATTTAAAATAAACATTGGGTTTAAATTGCCTCTAACCCAGGTAATTCATGTGGTGTTTTTGTTTGTTTGTTTTGTTTGTTTCAATTGTGGTTCGTTGTCGACTTGGTCTTAAATTTTATTTCAAATGGCTCTAAAAAGTCTTAAAAAGTCTTAAAAAGTCTTGAACTTAACTTGGCTTGAGCTGAAGAAACCCTGTTTATATGCACGAATACATGTGTAAACACAGCCCGGCTGTAAACCCGAGTCTTTCCCTAAAATATTTTTCATTTTTGTTGATGAAATAATCAGTCAGCAGTGAGCTCCGGTCCTGCCTGAACCTGGTTTACTTCATTTTATTCTGGTTCTTTAAACTTTAACCCAGATCAGACTCCGCTGGAGTGGAAATAACTCCCTGATGTTGTCATCGATGTTTCCACTCAGCGTCTGCAGCTCGAGTGTTTTGTAGGCGGCATGGACCCCCGCCATATGGTCACCGGGCTCACGTGATGCTCCATATTGGATTAACGAGGCCCTGCTGTTCAGGACTCATGACGGACAAAAACACAAACACACTTCCTCTGGACCTTAAGCTCCCCAACAGCTGCTCTGGAACCGGCTGCCTCATTTTTGTTTTTGTTGTTATTTTGACGTTTTCAGCCTGCTGCTTGATTTTGAAGTCGAGTTTGTCGCTGGGGGTTATTGACTGACTTTAGCTTCTCTTAGAGGTCATGGCAAATCAATTCAACAACTGTCGATAGGAGCCGTCGATAAAAACAAACCTGTTGTCTCTTCAGTCAGTCGTCACATTTGACCACCCCTACATGCTGAAGATCAGGGTCAGGACTGCAGGCAGTTATGCTTGTTTCGTATGTAGCGGTTGTGTACTCTCTCTCTTGTGTTGAATCAGATCTGCACAGGTGTTTAGCTTTGGCACCAACACGCCGTTTATTCTCAGGGAAGCTGATAAGAACAGAGACATTTAAGGTTTCTCACACCGACTCTCACAGAAAGCTCCAACATTACTAAAACATAAAACACAAAAAATAATTTAGCTAACAGTTAGGGGTGCTACCATGAAGATCAGACGTTACTTTTTAGCTAGCAAAAATGACTCATACCCCTTTTCCACCAAGCTGGTTCCAGGGCTGGTTCGGAGCTAGAGCCAGCTTAGCACCAGTTCTTTGGTTTTCCACAGACTAAGCACCGATTGCTGGCTCTCAAAACCGGTGCTTAGCAAGCATCAACTCTTTGCTGGGCCAGCAGAAAGAACCACTTTACGTCGGAGGCTACGGGCTTACGTCAGGGGGTGGGGGCGGGTGAAAACACGGAAGCACCAAAGCAGAGTAAAACACAGAAGCATTCTTACCTTCGTCTTCTTAAGCGTGATCGCTGTTCGTTGCATAGTCGTGGAGCAGCATTAACTTGCTGGATTGTCAACTTCTGCTCTACAAAGGAAGGCTCGAAAAGCCGACAGCAACACTTGAACCGCAACGTAGTCCTCCATCTTTGTAGTGGCAGTTTAATTTGGCGCTAGTTGTTATGGGAAACTAGCGTGACGTATACTTATGTATACATTGACGTGATGACGTAGCCCTCTGGCTGGCACCCGTTTGTGGAAAAGCAAACGGTTCTTAACAGGTTCCTAACTGGCTCTAGCACCAGCACCAGCCCTGGAACCAGCTTGGTGGAAAAGGGGTATCAAAGACAATCAATATATCACAGAAAAGTTCCACAGTAGTCCCAGAGATTATCTCAAACATGTCAAATGAAAAGACAGCACCCCTGTCCAGAAAAACAAAGTTTTATATGGCATTTTTAGTGGAGCTTAAAGGCGTCTTTCTTAAGGGCGACCTGGCCAAGAGAGGCAGCAGCACAGGTCACAGTACACAAAAAAAACAAAGTACAGCAACAGAGATTAAAATACAAACAATAAAATGCAGGACTTATTTTAAGAAACAAACAAATTTAGGAACACAGGCACGAGGCACAAGAAACAAGTTCAGCCAGTTTCAGTTCAGATTGAAGGGCTCTCCATGTAAAGGTGGCGGAGTAACGAAAAGCTTTTTTTCCCTGTTTCAGTTCGAACACGGGGAACAGAAAGATACAAGATGTCATTTGACCGTAAAGCATAATGGCTTTGAACACTTTTCCCGTCACAGTTTTACTCTTGACCGGCGTGAACACTTTTCCAGTCACAGTTTTACTCTTGACCAGCGTGAACACTTTTCCCGTCACAGTTTTACTCTTGACCAGCGTGAACACTTTTCCGGTCACAGTTTTACTCTTGACCAGCGTGAACACTTTCCAGTCACAGTATTACTCTTGACCGGCGTGAACACTTTCCCAGTCACAGTTTTACTCTTGACCAGCGTGAACAGTTTTCCCGTCACAGTTTTACTCTTGACCAGCGTGAACACTTTTCCAGTCACAGTTTTACTCTTGACCAGAGTGAACAGTTTTCCAGTCACAGTATTACTCTTGACCAGCGTGAACACTTTCCCAGTCACAGTTTTACTCTTGACCAGAGTGAACAGTTTTCCCATCACAGCTTTACTCTTGACCGGCGTGAACAGTTTTCCTGTCACAGTTTTACTCTTGACCAGAGTGAACACTTTCCCAGTCACAGTATTACTCTTGACCGGCGTGAACACTTTTCCAGTCACAGTTTTACTCTTGACCAGAGTGAACACTTTCCCAGTCACAGTTTTACTCTTGACCAGAGTGAACAGTTTTCCCATCACAGCTTTACTCTTGACCGGCGTGAACAGTTTTCCTGTCACAGTTTTACTCTTGACCAGAGTGAACACTTTTCCAGCCACATTTTTACTCTTGACCAGCATGAACACATTTTTCCAGTGTCAGTTTTACTCTTGACCAGTGTAAACTCTGGCTGGTGTCAGGATTAAACCGTCTCCTCGTCGATGCCTCGTCATTGTTTCGGAGACGTTGTTGTTGTTGTCTCAGACTCTTCATTAATTTCCGGCGGCAGCAGTGGGGGGTTATGGGTCTGCTGGTGGAGTTAAGCGGTGTGGTGCTGTGCTAATTCCTGACTGGATTAAGAGCTGCAGCCTCAGGACTTTAAGAAGACGAGGCCCACAGACTCAGACTGATCACAGAGAGGTGTGATGATAAATGTCCTCATTAATCATTTCATTTTTGAGTTTATGCTCCATGTCTTTAGTTTAAGTTTCATCCAAACGTGATGATGATTTCCTCTGTGAGGAGGTTTTGTTTCTGCCGGTGTATGTTCATTCATTAAAATGAAGTAAAAGATAGAAAATCTAGAAAATAAAACATAATAAGAAAAGAAAAAAAAATAAGATAAAATGATAATAAAAGTGAGCTGTAATAAGAATAAAACACTAAAAGATCATTCATCTAAAAGTCAGATGAAATTAACATTTGGTGCAGCCCTCAGGTCTTCAGGTAGGCTGCTCTATAAACGGGTAAATAGGACGGACCAAGACCATTAAGAGCTTTAAAAATGGTAAAAAGAAATCTTAAAATCTATACTTTTTGTTAATATAAACTTTTAACAGTGTCCTTAAACGCGTGTTTAAGTAAAAATGATTATTAATGCTATTTTTTATTATTATGATGATTATTATGATGATGATGATAATCATTATTATTGTTATTACCGTTATATTACCGTCATTATCATGTTTATTATTATTTTATTACTATTATTATCATTATTATTTTTTTATTATTATAATTAATATTACTATCATTATCATTATTATTTTTTAATTACTAATATTATATTATTTTTATTGTTACTATTATTAGTATTATTACTACTATTATTAGTATTATTAATATTATTATAATAATGATAATAATAATTATTATTATTATTTTAAAAAGTTATTAGAATTCCCTAAATTCAGTTGCTGTCTAAATTATCCAGGACGTTGATTTTTCCACATTTAGCTCACAAACAGCTGTACTGCTGTCAGGTCTCGCTCCTCGTCCCCGTCCTCGTCCTGAGGGACGCTCGGCCTCTCTTTTCCTCGCTCTGATTGGCTGCCGTGTTTCCTGGTGGACCTCGCCGTGGTGACTGACGGCGGTGACCCACTTCATCTGCAGGGAGCTGAGCGAACTCACAGCGCTCCAGTTTCCCCTCGGAGCCGAATGTAGGACATCAGGACGCTGGGTTTGTCTTTGTCTCTGAGTTTATGGAGACAGAGACTCACTGATGATTTTAGTTTGATAGATGAAGGTGGACGAGCTGCGATTGATCGACGGGTGTTTGAGAATAAACTGGAAAAACCCTCAGAGAGCAAAGAAGACCTCCTAACAGCTCAGTGGCTTTTCCAAAACCCCTGTGAAAGATACTTTTCTGGGTCAGCAGATCCAGATCGGAGCCTGGATCCAGACCAAACTCAGCTCATACATGGAGGCTGCTATCCTGTATGAACACAACAAGTTTTGGGAACATCACTGAATATTTTAGTATTATATGAATTTTGAATGTCATCAATGGGATTTCCCATTATAAAGTTAAATGTTTTTTATGACTTCACTCTGGATCAGATTCAGATGTAATTCACCCTGATGATAGAGACATGGACCCAAAATTATTCTGTGAGATTAGAAGTGAATCTGTTCAGAAATTACAGAGATATGTTTTTGTTTAATATCACCTATAGTTAACTGGGAATTTTGTGCATCCAGACAGATATGCAGATCACCACCAAAATGTAGGAAGGAAAATCGACTTTTCTATGGAATTATTTGACAAAAAATCATTTGAAATTTCTGTTTTAAAAATCTCAAAGTTCCTTAAGAAAAAAACAATTCCAAGTTTCTTTTCAAATAAAATCAAGATTATCCGATTATCCCGATTGTAGAGTGAAATTTCCTCACTCCTAAATATTCCACAGTCAACTGTCAGCTGGATTATAAGAACGTGGAAGTGTTTGGGAACCACAGCAACTCAGCCACCAAGTGGTAGGCCACGTAAACTGACGGAGCGGGGTCAGCGGATGCTGAGGCGCATAGTGAGAAGAGGTCGCCAACTTTCTGCAGAGTCAATCACTACAGACCTCCAAACTTCATGTGGCCTTCAGATTAGCTCAAGAACAGTGCAGAGAGCTTCATGGATGGGTTTCCATGGCCGAGCAGCTGCATCCAAGCCTCACATCACCAAGTGCAATGCAAAGCGTGGATGCAGTGGTGTAAAGCACGCCGCCACTGGACTCTAGAGCAGTGGAGACGCGTTCTCTGGAGTGACCAATCACGCTTCTCCATCTGACAATCTGATGGACCAGCCTGGGTTTGGAGGTTGCCAGGAGAACCATACTTGTGGGACTGCATTGTGCCAAGTGTAAAGTTTGGTGGAGGGGGGATTATGGTGTGGGGGTGTTTTTCAGGAGTTGGGCTTGGCCCCTTAGTTCCAGTCAAAGGAACTCTGAATGCTTCAGCACACCAAGACATTTTGGACAATTCCATGCTCCAACTTTGTGGGAACAGTTTGGAGCTGGCCCCTTCCTCTTCCAACATGACTGTGCACCAGAGCACAAAGCAGGTCCATAAAGACATGGAGGACAGAGTCTGCTGTGGATCAACTGGACTGGCCTGCACAGAGTCCTGACCTCAACCCCATAGAACACCTTTGGGATGAATTAGAGCAGAGACTGAGAGCCAGGCCTTCTGGTCCAACATCAGTGTGTGAGCTCACAAATGCTCTTCTGGAAGAATGGTCAAAAATTCCCATAAACACTCCTAAACCTTGTGGACAGCCTTCACAGAAGAGTTGAACTTAAGTTCATATGCCAGTCAAGGCAGGTGAACGAATACTTTTAGAAATATAGTGTATAGGGCTGAACAGTTAATTGCAAATTAGATTAAATCACAATATGGTTTGTTGCAATTTTCAAATCACAGAAGGTTCAATATTTTTAGCCCAAATGTGTTGAACATTTTGGCATTGTGATGTGGTTTTTTGCACTTTCATGCTATTTTTTTTTTTACCTCTATGCATACACCTTTTTCCAACTTTTGGACCATTTTTACCTTTTTTTTTTAACCCCGTTTTTACATCTTTATACCTGTTTTGCCCCCATTCATCTTTTTTTTTGGCCACTGTCAGGACCATTTTTGGAATTTTTACATGGTTTTTGAAATTTACTTTCAAATTTAATTCCCAATTTGGCTGCCATAATCAATTTTCCTAAGCCACTTTTGGATTGTTTTGCCAGTTTTTCCCAATTTTTTTCTGCAATTCAATACCTATTTTGCACCTATTTATTAACCTTTTTCCGCTTACATACCATTTTTACCCAGGTTTTACAATTTCATACCCACTTTGTTTCTGTTCTTCATTTATCCACTTTTTCTCAAATCTTTTATCCTTAGATTAATTTAATGTCATATTGGTTTTACTATGAAAAGATCTACTGCTTATGTTTGTTTAAGAATACATAAGATGAGGAACATTAAAACAATTGCAGAGTAAATCGCAATATTGGGGAAAAACATCGCAATTAGATTATTTTCTCAAATCGTTCAGACCTAATAGTGTGTACATAAAGTTATTATTATTATTTTTAATATCCCGTGACTCCAAAAGGGATAAGAGGTATAGAAAATGAATGAATAATTGTTATTATTATTATTACAGCAGTATTTGGAGTGTTTGGAGTTTCCCTTCGTCCTTACGTTCGACCCGTTTTTCTAAAAGCAGCAGCAGAGTTTAATGGACCTGTTTTAAGTTCCTCCTGCTGGGTTCAAACTCCGTCTGTGTGGCAGCGTGATGGTCTCACGGAGGAGAAAAGGCTGACCCTTCAGAGACAGAATGAGGACAGACGTGGCGGCGAGCTGAATGCCCAAACGCTCTAAATCTTCAGAAACGCTGAAGGACAATCAGGCGAGCGGGGAACACTGAGCGCTGCTTTATATTCACGTCAGGAAAGTCCTAAATCTGTTCTCCAGCACAAAGACGGAGCTGAGCTTGTTTCTCCCCTCTCCTGCATCACAAGTACCCTCAGCTAAACTCCGGGCTCGTCCCAGGTTTACCTCCGCTCCGGCTTCACGGGGGAGCGCCGCCGCAGTGCTAACAGGAAGGTCAAAGATGGCCGCCTGATCAGAGCGAGGCAGGTGAAGCTGTGGAGCACAGACCTTCTCCATCAGCACAGAAACAGGCCGAGGCCGGGCAGATCTGGCTCCGGGCCCGATAACAGAAACCCTGCTGGAGCAGCAGATGGCCCGGTGCATCATGGGAGCTGCAGGACGTCCACAGATATCTGTTTTAGCGGTAAATAGCTCAGGAGGATGTGGTGAAGGTGAGCAGGTCTGCAGGGTGGATGAGTCAGAGGTGTTCGTCACGGCAACAGGGCTATAAATATTCATCTTTATTCACATCATTAATCATCTATACGTTATGAACATGGGATTATTAACTAACAGTATTTTATGTAATTTATTTTATAAATAAATATCTGATTTTCTCCGGATGACATGTTCTTCACTTTCTGGATCTGCAGTGATTTTTTATTTTATTTTCTTCTTCACGCTCTTTGTTCATTTCAGATCTGTTATGTGAGAAAATTAAACTGCTGCAGCTTTTCTTTGTGGTTAAAGATTATCCATCCATCCATCCATCCATCCACCCACCCATCCATCCATCCATCCATCCATTTGTCATTGCATCTGCCCAAATATTTGGTCATAAACAATTTTTTATTCAAACATCCTCCATCTAATAATCTTTGTATATAACTGTCATCCATCCGTCCATCCATCTGTCTATCTATCGATCATCCATACATCATCCATTCATCCATCCATCCATTTGAACATCCGTCCATTCCATCCAACAGCCTGTTCTCCCATTGATATCAAAAGTCCATCCACCCATTCACCCCTTTATTTATCTAATCATGTAAATGACAGTGTATCAATCCTTCCTTCAAATTATTCGCCCATCCAACATCCATCCATCAATTCATCCATCCAACTGTCCATATGTCAATCTGTCCACATATTAAGTTGTAACATTTTTTTCTTTCCATACATCCCTCCATCTACTATTATATGTATATAAAATCATCCATTTATGCATCCATCCGATTGTCTATCTCTCCATGCATGCATCCATCCATTCATCCATCCAAATGTTTGTTTATCCATCATTTTGTGCATCCACCCTTCCCTCTATTGACCCATCCTGCACCATCTGTCCACCTATTCACTCATCTGCCAGTCCATCAATTAGTTTTCTTTCCATCCACTCATCCATCCATCCATCTATCCATCCATCCATCCATCCATCCATTTGTCTATTCAAGTGTCAGTCTGTAAATTTGAACATCTGTCCATTCCATCTGGTGGTCTGTTTCTTTATGGATACATCAAAAGTCCAGCCACCCATTCATTTACCCATTTACTCATCCATTCACGTGAATATCAGTGTATCCATCGTCCATCAAATTGTTCACCCATCCAACTTCCATCCATCCATCCAACCATCTATTGATCCATCCTACTGTCCATTTTTTCATTGCATCTGTCTGCAGATTTTGTCATAACCTTTTTTTCAATCAATACATCCTTCCATCTACTAATCTATGTATGGAACTGTCATCCATCCATCCATCCATCCATCCACTGATCCATCCTACTGTCCATTTGTCAGTCTGTCTACAGATTTAGTCATAACCTTTTTTCTTTCCATACATCCTTCCATCTAATAATCTGTGTATATAACTGTCATCCTTTCATCCAACTGTCTATCTATCCATCCATCCATCCATCCATCCGCCCGCTCATCCATCCGTCCATGAAGGTCTTATTCAGTTTACAGAACACCTGACCATAACTGAGTTAACGTCAGTCTGCTCTTACAGATGTTCCTCACCGTGTACCTGAGCACCAACGACCAGCACTTCAGCGAGGTCCCCGTCACGCCGGAGACGCTGTGCCGCGACGTGGTCGAGCTCTGCAAGGAGCCGGGAGAGGCCGAGTGTTACCTGGCCGAGACGTGGAGAGGCTCAGGTACGTTCACGCCGTGAGCTTGTAGGTCTGAGAAGCTGTGCATGGACCCGTCCTGACCTTCTGTTTGACCAATCAGAGCGCGTCGTGGGGGAAGGCGAGCGGATGTTTGAGGCGCTGCAGCGGTGGGGCCAGCAGAGGGGGGAGGTTCGATACCTGCTGAGGCACCAGAGAGCTCCGGGCCGGGACTCGGGTAAGAAACACCTACGCTTCTCTGAAGAGTCGAGTTTTTACCAAGAAATAAAATGAAGTAAAGTTTTCCAAACAAGGAAAATCCAGTTTCTATGGAATTATTTGACAAAAATAATCTGAAATTTCTGATTAAAAAATGCAAAAGTTCTTTTAAAAAAACATTTCAAAGTTTATTTTCAAATAAAATCAAGATTATCCCACAAGTATTATCAGCTTTCTAAAAAGAATCAAGATTTTCTCAAAATAAAATGAAAAATTTTTAACAAATATTGTAAGGCGTGACTTCAAGTCTCCTTTTAAACAGTGTGAAGATTTATCATAAATTTAATTAAGATTCTTGGACAAAATTATTCGAGGCCATTCATGATATAATTTCATATTTTTATTAAATATGACAACATTTGGTGTTACATATTCACCAATAAATAATACTGAGTCTTCTATTGTCAGGGTTTCCAGATGAATAATGTTAATATATTCATAATGAGTGAATACAAGTCTTGCTAACAAGAAGGTATTTTAACCCTTTAACTACCAGCTCAACTGTTTGGTAGGCCAATAATAAATGAAATAAAATCCATGGAACACAGAAAACTACAAAAAAAAAAGAAAAACAGGTTGTTCTTGGTGTAGAATTTAAAGGTTTTAAAAAGTCAACAGTTGATTACATGATTCCATAAAAATGCACAAATATTTGACTTAAAAATCAATTACAAAAGGCAGAAATGTTTCTAAAGAAAAAGCAATCAAAAATAACTTAAATACATTATATGGAGTTTTACAAACACAAAAAATGTTTCCATGTGTAACAGAATATCTTTCTTTTGATAAATACTGTAATTATCATATCCGTTAATGGCTAAGTATCCACACGTATTTATAATAATAATGATGGTAATAATAATAATTTGAAGCGTTTTAAGCCTTTCCACACAAAGACAATATCATTTTTTTTGGTAAGTTTGCAGTTATTTTCTGTTTTCTTAAACATTTACAGAAACAATGACGAGTTAATGACCTTGCTGGGAGATAAAGGGTTAAAAAAAATGGTACAATCACATTGTTGAAGAAAACAAAAACAATTTTACCTTCATATTTTTTTATTTCTTCCCAAATTAAACCAAGTTTACCACTCAAATAACTTACTAATAGTAATCAAATCAAATCAAATCAAACTTTATTTACAAAGCATTTTTCATACAAAAAATGATGCACAAAGTGCTTTACAAACAGACAGATTAATTAAAATAAAGGATTTATGACCCAGACCCACCCACACTGCAATCCATACACAGTGTTGATAAAAAGCATCATAAATAAAAGACAATAATAAAACATGCTGATGTACCCAGTACATACTGAGGAAACATCTTAAAGGTTTAACAATGAGAAAACACTGGAGGTTAAATTAAAGCGTAAAATTAAATATATCATAAAATAAAATAAGAACAAGAATTTAAAAAAAATAAGAATACAGAATAAAGAATAAATTGAAATTAAGTTGAAAAATAATTAAATACGTAAATAAATAAAAAACAAAATAGAAAAACTAGAAAATTAAAGAAGGAGAGATAGCAAAGATAAAAAAGATAAATAAAATAAGATAAAAAAGTGGGCTGTAATTAGAATAAATAAAATACTTACACTGTTGTAATAATAACAAAGTTTTCATATCTAATTTTATATAATATATATAGTAGATAATGTCTGTTTGTTTTGTATTATTCTGTCTTTGACAGTGATTTTACTTTAACCACATGTTCCAAATAAATTTCAATTAATCAATCATTATATATATATTAGTGCTGTCAGGTGATTAAAAAAAATAATCTAATTAATTACAGGATTTGTAATTAATTAATCTAATTAATCGCATTTTAATCTCATATCTGCTTGAAGTACCCACATAAAGAATTTGAATTTTAGGACATTACAAAACTGTAGTGGATGATTAATCAAATGAATACACTAAAAAGAGAAGATTTTATATCTACATTTTTATTGGTGACTAAATAAAACCAAAGTCAGGGCAACTTGTCCAGAAAATTCTAAGCTCAATCAGGAAACTCAAATTACACTTTAAGTGTGTTTCATAAATCAAATTCAAAATAAGAAAAAGGTCGAGGACATCCAGCAAACCAATTAGGCCTGATGCATTATTAAAGAATGTAGTACAAATATAGATAAATAAATTCAAAAATAAAATAATACATATATATATATATAGTAGATAATGTCTGTTTGTTTTTGTATTTTCTCTGTCTTTGACAGTGATTTTACTTTAACCACATGTTCCAAATAAATTTCAATCAATCAATCATTATATATATATATATATATATATATATATATATATATATATATATATATATATATATATATATATATATATATATATATATATATATATATATATACATATATATATATATATATATAGTAAATTTGTCCAATAGCTGATACCAGACTTCTCTGTCTAATACTAAAAGAAAGTATCCTTTCACCAACAAAAATGCCAAATTTTCCTAATAAAAACAATCATAGTTCAAACTTTGATTCTGGATTTCTCTTTTAAACAGATTTCCTAAAGTTTCAAAAAAAAAAAAAGGATAATAATCGTTCTCAATAAACAAAACTAAATTTCTATATCATATTGCAGTGATAAACAGAACTGTGTCATCAGCATAAAGGCGTGCATTAGAGTTTGTTATAGAGGATGTAATGTTGTTGATAAAACATTCATACTATATTTTTCATGAGTGAATGAGTTAAAGGGCAGTATGTTACGTAAGTACCATTACCATTTTTGTAATTGATGAAATCTCTCTAACATTATAATTATTAGTATTATTTTTGCGGTTGTTTCTTGTTGTTGTTTTCATTGAGAATCAAAAATAATTTGAGACCAGCAGTGTTGATGACAGCTGTTCTATTTTATTATTATTATTGTTGCGAATTATGTTGATCATTGTGTTGTTGTTGTTTTGATGTTTTTTTAAATATTTTTTAAGTTTCTAAAAGGGGCAGATAAGATTTTTTTTTTCTTTCTGTTCCTTTTCATTCAATTATATGCTTATATTCTTGTATGAAAATGTTTTCTTTCAGATGTATGAAATAAATAAAGAAAACTAAACTAAACTAAACTGAACGCAAGGCTTGCTAACAAGATGGTATTTAACCCTTTAACTACCAGCTCAACTGTTTGGTAGAGATCATTAATAAATTCAGGGATATTTAATGTTTTAAAAACAAAACAAATCATTATTTAATTCCTTTAACATTCCTGTGGAACACAGAAAACTACAAAAAAAAAAACAGGTTGTTCTTTGCGTAGGATTTAAAGGTTTTAAAGGTCAACAGTTGATTACATGATGCCATAAAAATGCACAAATATTTGGTCCCAAATTAAACCAAGTATACCCCTCAAATAACTTACTACTAATAATTACACTGTTGTTATTAATATATATATATATATATATATATATATATATATATATATATATATATATATATATATATATATGGCCAATTTGTCCAACAGCTGATACCAGATAAAATGAAGTAGTAAAGTTTTCCAAAAGAATAATAATAATCGTTCTCAATAAGCAAAACTAAGTTTCTATATCATAAACATTTTTGCTGATAAAGTTAGTAATACTAGTAAGTTAGTAATATTTCTGGATCTTGAGAATATCATGTATTTGGTCTTGTCTGCATTAAGATCTAATTTCAGATCGAAGAGTGAATGTTGTAGTTTGTCAAAGTCGTGCAGTGATAAACAGAAGTGTGTCATCAGCATAAAGGCGTGCATTAGAGTTTGTTATAGAGGATGTAATGTTGTTAATAAAACATTAATACTTACTGACCCACAGAATCACCCTCTGCGATGTTATTTTGGTTTTTAGTTATTTTTGTCATCAAACATCGTCCACATTAAACAGTGAAGACGTCGGCCTGTAATCATCTCAGAGCTCGAGGGACTTAATCTGCCAGCAGCTGCTCTCCGAGGGCGTTTTCAGAGGATTGGGATTTCTCTGTTTTTTCCTGCAGCAGCTCGTCGTTTCAGTGACGGATTAATCCACGTCACATCTCTGACCTGAGCGAGCTTCAGAGAGCATGGATAAACCTGAGCTGATAGATTTTTTCAAACAAAGACAAAGAGGACCTGCTCATTTTTTAGCTTTTCTCTTGACGATATTTGTTTTTTAAAGTACATTTTGGGACATTTTATTTCTTTATTGGTCAGACAGACAGTAAACGAACCCTGATGACATGCCTGGTTATCTCTCCACCAAACCAGCTCCCCCGTCATGAGGAGGTTTTCCCATAAAAACCTGATAAATAAAGATTTTTAAAAATGGAAAAAATACAGCAAAGGACAGGAGAAGCTCATATTATTATTGTTGAATGCTAGAATTGATACAACTTCTCTTTTTTTATTTTCAGAGCTCATTAGGTTTATGTTTCTGTGCATTAGGCCTGTCACGATAAGAAATTTTGATGGACGATAATTGTCCAAAAAATTGTTGCCGATAAACAATATTACTGTCAATATTATTTTGAAACATCATTTTTTCCTTAATGTAATTATAATCTATGTCATTATAAAGTGAGTACACCATATCAAAAGCAATGAACTTTAATTTCCTTAGAGCATTTAACTGTAACTGAAAAGTCAAGAGCTTTTAAAAAAAATAAATTAAACAAACAATATAATAAATTTAACAAAAAAAGAAAAAAACAATGAAAATGAGTAATTCGTACTCTTTCAAATGTTTGTAACATTTCTGGCTTTTCAACCATATTGAAGAGCTGCATTTCTTTTGTAATGTAGCAAATGACACTGTCTGTGAGCGTGAGCCATTTTGCGCCCCTTTATTTATATTGACTTTGCCGACCAAACGCCTCAGTAAGCGCTGACTGTCAGGATGAAGGCTCTGCTGCACCTCCCCTTCTTCATCGTCTCTACTTTCAAACAAATACGACTTATCAGCTCGTCGGTGTTCATGAGCTCACACCTTGTTCATTCTGTTTAAAACCAAAATATTCCCACACTGGGGCCGTGGCAGCCGGCTTAGGAACCATCGCCTTCATGCATTCATTCATATCAGTGTTTGTTTCATTGTTACTCCTCAAGATGCTTATTTGCAGCTCTGTGTGTGTACGCGCAAGAGGCCCCGCCTCCCCCTCAAAGATTGAATGAATAACAGATGGTTCACTTCGCTCATTCCACTACAACACAACCAGGTGTTGAGACAGATGCACAGAATGAACCATCGTGTCATCCAGCCTGTTTGGTAGAAAGAGAGGAGGAAAACAAACATGCATGCACGTGTCAATTTATCGAGACCGGCAAACTTATCGATGACGTTTTTATTTATCGTGCAGTTAATTGATTTATTGATTATCGTGACAGGCCTACGGGGCATGACGTAGGGTTAAGCGTAAGGTATTCAGCACATAGCTGGCACATACCTTTGTTTTTTTTATATCATCTCTTTCTTTGATGCGTCTATAGATGAACTCGTGTAGCATCAACACCTGTGTGTTTCTGTGCAGGTGGATCCAGAGCTGCAGACCAGGTGATGAAGAGGAACCAGGTGAAGATGTCCATGGAGAGGTGCCTGGAGAACGGGGTGAGAGCCTGATTTTGGTTAAATGGTTAAAGACAAACGGCGAGTTAGTTTTCTTTTCGTGTCTTGCCCCACTAACAAAGTTTCAGCATTTTGATACTGGACTTTATCATGTGTGATTATTCTGTGCTCTGCAGTTCAGTTGGAGGCTGTGCTTGTTTTGGAGGGTTTGGGTGTTCATGTAAAAATTCCCAAACTGTTTAACTAAGATGTGGAGGAGGTTTTGTTATTGCTAGCTTCTGTTTGTTTGTTTCTCTGTTAGCAACATATCTCAAAAAGTCAAGGACAGATTTTGATGAAATTTTCAGGAAATGTCCGGATTGGGACAAGAAACAAACCATTAGATTTTGGGAGTGATCCGGATCAGCGTCTGGATCCAGGAATTTTTTAAAGGATTCTTTAACATTGCGAGATAGGACCATTTTCAGCATTTGTGCATATTACTCCACCAAAAATAGTCAGAGCATTTGAAAAAAAAGTACAAGACAATTTTCTAACAGGTTCTACAAGATATCACAGACTGATCTAGATCCTGGCAAAATTCCGGATTCTCTGATCCAGAACGAGAAAAATTTTATCCTTGGAATTTTCTTCATAGCAAGGGAACAAATAAAGGCATAGACTTGGAACAGACATCAAAATAAAGCCAAGATACTGTGGAATCTAGTGTTCAGATCTGATTTGTTGTATCTTCAAAAACTTTGGACCTAGATCCAGAAGAAAAACGCCATGACGAAAAATGTGATTTTCATGAATAACTGCTGAACTAAAATAGATATTATTATGAATCCAATTGCTACTGGCATGTTTTCATGGTCAAGGAGTCTAAATATTTAGATGAAATAATAAATAATAAACACATATGTTGTTGGAGAAGCGATAACAAACCGAGCGCAGTTAGCAGCACGGATGTTGCTCGGTGTGGGAAACCTTCATCTGAAAGATAAACCACACTGATTCCTGTTTACACGGAGACGGAGACAAAAATGTTGTCAAAGCTTTTCAGGCTGTCCCTGGTTTCAATAGTTTGCAGATTCAGGCACTTCCGGGCACTGTTCTTATGCAAATAAAAGACACAAACGCAACGAAAACTCTCCATTTTTGTTGTCGTGTAAATGAGGCCTTAGTCAGGTTGGACATCAAAGACCAAAAAGTCAAGTCCAGATCCAGATAAAACCCTTAAATCAAACTTTGTGTCAGAATAATTTCCTCTGCCAGAAGGTTATGTTTGTTTTTTTGTTTGCTTGTTTGTTTGTTGATTTATTTTTTGTTTGTTTCTCTGTTAGCAACATAGCTCAAAAAGTTACAGACAGATTTCAATGAAATTTTCAGGACATGTCCGGATTGGGACGAGGAACAAATGATTAGATTTTGGGAGTGATCCGGATCACCTTTTGGCTTCATCATGATGATGTTGATTTGATTTAATCTGATTTGACTGTTGAATCTGTCAATATTATTATTATTATTATTATTATTATTATTATTATTTTTAAGCAGACCTACCACTGAATAAGACAATCTTAAACCTTTTCATCATTAACTTCATATTTATTTAGGTATGAGCAGCACTGATCTCCCCTCTATGTGATGTTGTTGTGTACATGTTAATGTTTCGTCTCTTTGTATTTGTCAATGTATGAACCTGTTTGTATTGTTGTTATATAAAAATATTAAATTATGAACAAAAAAAAAGATTTTTAAAAAGAGACAAACAATGGAAGAATATAAGGGTCATGTTAGATGGACAAAATTTTGGGCAAGTCGACATTAAAGTAGAAATTTTGGAATTAAAGTCGAAATATCACAAATAAAGTTGAAATGAGGAGAATAAAGTTGAAAAACAATTTCATGAGAAAAGTGGAAATGTCAACAAAAAAGTTGACATGTCAAGGAAAAAAGCGAACATTTTGAGAATATTGTTATTCTTGACATTTCCACTTTTATCATGACATGGTTTTTCAACTTTATAATCAAAATTGCCACATTAATGTTGAAATTTCCACATTAATGTGGACCTTCCCAAAATTATTTTCTCTATCTAACATGACCCCAACACTCCTCTGTAACAAACAAACTTGCTAAGATCTGAGTTTTTGCTGTGAAGTCAGATTCTTTGTACGTGCTAATGGCAGTAAAATCAGATTCTGACTCTGATTTCTGAATTATTCTGTTTTTGCATCCGGATCTTTTATGATCAGAAAAGAACCGAAACACTGACCGCTGAAATCCAATTAGGACCAAGCAGATAGATCGCAAAGCTGAGCATAACCAAATGTGGATACTGTGTCTTTAAACAAAAAGCAGCTCCGAGGCTGAGCTCTGTCTCCGTGTGCGTTCCAGGTGTCTCCTCCTCGTCTCGACCTGACGCTGACTGACCTGCAGGATCTGGCAACCCGACAGCAGCAGCAGATCAACGCTCAGCAGCAGCTCCTGGCCTCCAAGGTGAGAGCTGAAACTGAAAAACACAGGAAAGCTGTGTGGATGTTTCTGCTCTGGGTGATTAAGGAGAAAAAAGGTTCACAATCTGATGGAGATTTTTACGTTTTAGAAGAAGAAAGGAGGCAGCGTGGTTCAGATGGAAAGTTTATTGGTTATGGTAGATATTGCTTATTTTAGATCCCTATGATCTTCTTCTTATTCTCCTTATTCTACTTTGTGAACTGTGCTAGTAATTGCAGGTGGGATCAAGTGATTGTACATAGAAGTACTTCCACATTGTGATTGCACAGTTTATGGTGACTGGGAGCAGTGCTGGTTATATATTATATTGGATAGATTCCTAACTTGTCTCTACTTCCTACATGACCATATTAGGTCTGATTGGATTAAGTCTGTGAGTCATTTTAGTCTAGTTTTTATTTGTTGATGAAAATGTCAGTTAGTTTAGTTTGAGTTTTTGTCCATGTGCTCTTGTTTTTATTAGTTACTGTCTAGTTTTCATCAGGGGAAAAACTTTTTGAAGAAACTACAAAACCCAAAACCAGTGAAGTTGGCACGTTGTGTCAATCGTGAATAAAAACAGAATACAATGATTTACAAATCCCTTTACAACTTATATTCAATTGAATACACAGCAAAGACAAGATACTTAATGTTCGAACTGAGAAACTTTATTTTCTGTTGCAAATAATCCTCAACTTAGAATTTAATGGCAGCAACACGTTGCAAAAAAGTTGTCACAGGGTCATTTTTACCACTGTGTTACATCGCCTTTCCTTTTAACAACACTCAGTAAACGTTTGGGAACTGAGGAGACCAATTTTTGAAGCTTTTCAGGTGGAATTCTTTCCCATTCTTGCTTGATGTACAGCTTAAGTTGTTCAACAGTCCGGGGTCTCTGTTGTTTTATTTTATGCTTCATAATGCACCACACATTTTCAATGGGGGACAGGTCTGGACTACAGGCAGGCCAGTCTAGTACCTGCACTCTTTTACTACGAAGCCACGCTGTTGTAACACGTGCAGAATGTGGCTTGGCATTGTCTTGCTGAAATAAGCAGGGGCGTCCATGAAAAAGACGTTGCTTGGATGGCAACATATGTTGCTCCAAAACCTGTATGTACCTTTCAGCATTAATGGTGCCTTCACAGATGTGTAAGTTACCCATGCCTTGGGCACTAATACACCCCCATACCATCACAGATGCTGGCTTTTGAACTTTGAGCCTATAACAGTCCGGATGGTTCTTTTCCTCTTTGGTCCGGAGGACACGACGACCACAGTTTCCAAAAACAATTGTAAATGTGGACTGGTCAGACCACAGAACACTTTTCCACTTTGCATCAGTCCATCTTAGATGAGCTCGGGCCCAGTGAAGCCGGCGGTGTTTCTGGGTGTTGTTGATAAATGGCTTTGGCTTTGCATAGTAGAGTTTTAACTTGCACTTACAGATGTAGACGAACTGTAGTTACTGACAGTGGTTTTCTGAAGTGTTCCTGAGCCCATGTGCTGATATCCTTTACACAGTGATGCCGGTTTTTGATGCAGTACCGCCTGAGGGATCGAAGGTCACGGGCATTCAAAGTTAGTTTTGGGCCTTGCTGCTTCCGTGCAGTAATTTCTCCAGATTCTCTGAACCTTTTGATGATATTACGGACCGTAGATGATGAAATCCCTAAATTCCTTGCAATAGCTGGTTGAGAAATGTTGTTCTTAAACTGTTGGACAATTTGCTCACGCATTTGTTCACAAAGTGGTGACCCTCGCCCCATCCTTGTTTGTGAATGACTGAGCATTTCAGGGAAGCTGCTTTTATACCCAATCATGGCACCCACCTGTTCCCAATTAGCCTGTTCACCTGTGGGATGTTCCAAATAAGTGTTTGATGAGCATTCCTCAACTTTCTCAGTCTTTTTTGACACTTGTGCAGCTTTTTTGAAACATGTTGCAGGCATCAAATTCCAAATGAGCTAATATTTGCAAAAAATAACAAAGTTTACCAGTTCAAACATTAAGTATCTTGTCTTTGCTGTGTATTCAATTGAATATAAGTTGAAAGGATTTGCAAATCATTGCATTCTGTTTTTATTTACTATTTACACAACGTGCCAACTTCACTGGTTTTGGGTTTTGGATGAAGAAAATAATCAACAAAATGAACACTTGTAACTAGGGCTGTGTATTTCAATTTTTTTTAATTTTCAATTATGATTTTCATTTGTTATTTTTTCACTTTTCAAATCATTTGATATGCCTTTTAATTTCACCCTCATTTTGATGTCTCATCTCGAGCAACTTCACATGCTGGAGCGGAGCAGCAGTGAGCACTTTTTTGCGCGCAACAACGAACTAATAAGCCCGCAGACCAATCCAGACGGCTTACGGGCCAAGGGAGCGCTGCGAGACGTGTTTGCGTGAATGCACGCTTATAGCACTGTTTAGGCTCGAAAAATGTACTAAATGACCTGCTTAATTATGGACGCTACTCGTCCAGGACACTTGGATTACAGCGACGAGCAGTATGAAGGAAAATAGGCACGCTTTTTGTGGACTTTATGGACCTTTTTCTTCGGGTCGCTGCCCCTGTTAGATGGACGTTTGTTGACAGCAAAATCTCGACTCGCTGCATTTGAGACATCAAAAAAGTGCTCCAGAGTGTTGCTCAGCATGAGGGTGAGTAGAAAATTAAGGCATATCATTCTTTGGGTGAAATATTCCTTTAATCTGATCATTTTGTCCACGTGCTCTTTTTTTTATAGTCTCAGAGGTGGAGATGTAGGCAGACTGATGAGCCTGTAGTTTTTGCTTCAGTCTCTGGTCTCGGGTCCTCCTTCTTCCTCAGGTCAGTAAAGAGTTTGTTGGTGTGTTGCAGGAGCAGCGTCTGCGTTACCTGAAGCTGCAGGACGGGCTGCAGCAGCAGGACGTGTCGGAGCAGGAGCGTCTGCAGCAGCTCCGTGAAAACGCTCAGAACCAGGAGGCCAAACTGCGGCGAGTGCGGGCCCTCAGGGGCCAGGTGGAGCAGAAACGCCTCAGCAACAGCAAACTGGGTAAGAGTTTAGAAAGAAAGAAAGAAAGAAAGACATCCTTTATTAGTCCCTCATGGGGAAATTCAGTTCTTTACACTCTGTCGAACATGCTACACAATCACAGGCTGAAGTGCACATGCACACAGGACCTATGATCATGCATTGATGGAGAGATGTCAAGCCCTTACAGACTGAGCCACAGCCACCACAGTGATCAGCGTTCAGTCATGGAGAGGAACCTGCGTTTACAAAAACAGACTTGACAGAATCTGCTCTTTTTATAACCCAACACGCTCCATATTGTTAATATTTCACTAATCCAGGAGGAGCCGTTAGAAACGTTTTCAAAAACAACAGCAGCTTGTGATTGGACGATCATTCGGCTCATCATAGACATCACAGACCAATCCATATCAAGCAGCGCTGCTATGACGTAGCATATGTAGCGGTTAACAGTTGTTAGCTTGAACTACCTTAAAACTAGCATCTCACATTAAATTATACCACATAGATGTACACTATATTTCCAAAAGTATTCTCTCACCTGCCTTGACTCTCATATGAACTTCAGTCCCATCCCATTCCTAATCCATAGGGTTCAATCTGAAGTGGGTCCACCCTTTGCAGCTATAACAGCTTCAACTCTTCTGGGAAGGCTGTCCACAAGGTTTAGGAGTGTTTATGGGAATTTTTGACCATTCTTCCAGAAGAGCATTTATGAGCTCACACACTGATGTTGGACCAGAAGGCCTGGCTCTCAGTCTCTGCTCTAATTCATCCCAAAGGTGTTCTATGGGGTTGAGGTCAGGACTCTGTGCAGGCCAGTCAAGTTGATCCACAGCAGACTCTGTCCTCCATGTCTTTATGGACCTGCTTTGTGCTCTGGTGCACAGTCATGTTGGAAGAGGAAGGGGCCAGCTCCAAACTGTTCCCACAAAGTTGGAGCATGGAATTGTCCAAAATGTCTTGGTGTGCTGAAGCATCAACTGAGTGACAGAGATGGTCCATAGAGCAGGGAAACAGGAGAGATAAACACGTGGACACGTCGTGGTAAAATTCCTCCTTGGTGCTTTTTCAGAAAACAAAACTTGGTAAAGTTCCTTTAATGTGCATAAAGTTCCTCCTAAAATATCACCTGAGTGTACAAGACCAGGTAAAGAGACAGTTTAAGTTTTCCTCAAATGAACAGGACTGGGGTGCTGGTTTGGCAGAGTGGTTAGCAACCATGCAGCCCATGTACTTTCTTCTGCCGGTCCAGGTTTGAATCCCGCCTGTGACCAGTTTGCAGAGTGTCTTCCCCTACTCTCTCACCTCCTTTCACAAGCCTATCCACTGTCTCTCTCCTATCAATAAAGGCACAAAATGACCATAAAATACATAAAAAAATTTTTTAAAAAAAGACGGACAGGACTTGGAAAAGTACATTTGTTAGTATGAGCATACTCTTTTTTTTAACATACAAGAAGGTTTAAGCTAATACCCTTCACATGTTTTGATGAAGCTTTTCCATCTTTGTAAGAATGTGGATACTTCTGATGAAGACAGAATAGGCATAAATAACAATAATAATAATAAAAATAATAATGATAATGATAATGACAGTAACAATAATAGTTAATTAATTTATTAATTTATTAATTTTTTTGTTTTGCACTTTGCATTTTCTCAATCTCAAAGTACAGCATGATTTAAAAACAAAACAATTTAAAGAACAAAAATCAAGATCTAAGGTTGTAAAGGAAGGAGGACTGATTAAAACAGCAAAATGCTTTTTGAAAAACAAAAAAGCATTTTGCTGTTTTAGTTTAAGATTTCTTCTTGTGGACTGTGGAGCCCTCAGGTGGTCTGGAAGGGCGCTCCATATTAACTCAAACTATTAACTTAAGACCTTCTTGTCTGTTAAAGAAAAAAGTTTAAGCATTTTATCTACATAAACTTAATGAACTTTCTTAGACTATTAACTTTGTTAGTGCTCCGATCAAAAACAGAGATGCATAAAGCAGGAAAATAAAAGAACAAAACATCAAAATAAAGACGCAATTTTTTTGTAAATGTGCTGCTAAAGGCAGAAGTACATCTTTATTCTAAACGGAAATCTAACTTGATAGAAGGATTTAAATTAAAGCTAAGCTGACTAAAAGAGTGATTTTTATTTAACCCTTGTGGACTTTTCAAGTATACTATACACAGGAGTTGTTATGGCTGTTTTCAGCCACTTGACTGCTCTAAAAACATATCAGATTAATTTTTCTTTCTACTTTTTTCACATAAATCTCTTAATCCACTTCTGCCCTGCTCAAAACTACTAAGCATTGAAAAAGAAATAATAAGTCTTAACACCTTAGGGCCAATTTAACAGAAAGAAAACCACTGATTCTGGGAGGGTTAAATGCAAAATGATCTATTTTCTATATAAAAAGTCATAAGAGACCGGAGATTTTTTACGGGGTATCATGGTCTTGGATATGTCAAAGATTAGTGACATCATTGACTTTGATGTCTTTTTAGTTTTTGTGTAACCTCAGATTTAAAGCTAAAACTTCCACAGTTACTGTTATGGCTGTTTTCAGCCACTAGCTTTTTTGACTGCTCTAAAAACATATCAGATCAATATTTTTTTCTACTTTTTTCACATAAATCTCTTAATCCACTTCTGCCCTGCTCAAAACTACCAAGCACTGAAAAAGAAATAACAAATCTTAACACCTTAAGGGCACATAAAACTTCTTTATATTTTTTATATTGAAGATGGGTTGATTCCTGTTTTACCCTCCCATGATAAGAGACCTAATTTCTTTAAATGGCCCTTAAGGGGTTACAATTTTTATTTTTGTTAAATGCTTGGTAGTTTTGAGCAAGGCAGAAGTGGATTAGAGATTTAAGCAAAAAAAGTAGAAAAAAAAGATTTGATCTGTTTTTAGAGCAGTTAAAGTATAGTGGCTGAAAACAGCCATAACAGTACGAGTGTACAGTAAATTTGTCCACAGTGACCTATTGACCTTTTGAAAAATTTGATATTGTATTTACATAATGTATGTAAAAATAAGCTTCCTGCCCAAAATTCATTTAATTTGCTTCAATACAAGAAAAGTTATGGTCAAATAACTGAGAACATTTTACTCAAAGTGGCTGTTTTCAACCCCACCAGTCCACAAGGGTGAAATAATTTGTCAGTGTTAATTGTCTATTGAGCCTAGTTTGTCAATATTTTTAGGTAACATTTAATTTGATATTATTCGTAAAATGTTATCTACAAAGAGCAGATAAATAAAGTGAAGTGTGAATAAGTTTTGTTTTAAACCCACTCAGCAGGGATTCATGGAACTTTAAACTGAAGCACACGCTCATAAAAAATCATCTGAGAGAATCGATCGTATGATTTATGTTTGCAGCGAGAGCAGAACCAGGTCGATGAGACGACACAGAAACCATCAGATTAACTAAAGTCAGATCACATGGGAGTGACCCGACCCCAGGTCAGCGTTATAGAAATCAGAGGACTCATGATGTGATTGTTTCATCGTTACGTTTGCTCTGCTGATCGGTGAGCTGCAGGTTTAAGGTTTGGATGTTGGTCTGATGCTTTATGCTGCAGGTAGAAACAGAAAAGTTTATTTTACCTGCAGATATTTCGGTTGATGAATGAATCATAAGTGGTCAAACACAACTTTTTCAGTGTTATTCAACATTATTTTACAGCATCTTCTTCTTTTCCTTTTTTTTTGAACAAACCTACAAAAACTCATGAACCAGGGCAGCTTACACAGTATTTATACAGAAAAATGAAGAGAGATTAAATATAAGTTGTAAATCCTAAAAACAGACTCACATGTGATGTGTATTTTTCCTGATGTAGTCTGTAGGCATCATCATTGTTCATCTTTTTCACTGGTGTTAGAAAAGCTAACTGAAGATTGCAAAAATCTGCAATATCGTAGAATCACAATTTGAATCGAATCGGCACCAAAAAAATCGAACTAGGAGAAAAGGGAATCATTAAACACAGTCCTCAGTGTTTTATGGATCTCCCTCCAGTTTTGTGTTAGAATCCATGAAAGCGGTGTTTTTACGTTTTTCTTGGAGTGGAGTCTTGAAATATCGTACAGCGTGTTTGCAGCAGTGTTCCCTCCAGATTGTCAGAGGTGTTAATCTCCATCATGAGCGGAGGACGTCCTGTTTGACGTTAACGTGTCCGTCTGTCCGTCAGTGGAGGAGATCGAGCAGATGACCGGCCTGTTCCAGCAGAAGCAGAGGGAGCTGCTGCTCGCCGTGTCCAGGGTGGAGGAGCTGAGCGACCAGCTGGAGGCGCTGAGGAGCAACAGATTCGACTTTCCTTTCCCTCCGTCGGCTCTCCCGTTTCACCACAACGCCTCGTCCGCCGCCGAGCTGGAGCGGCTTTACAAAGAGCTGCAGGTACGTTCGTCCTGCCCGAGCATTGGGTTAAGACTGAAGCCTCAGATGATAGGGCTGGGCAATATATCCATTAAAGCAATTCATTAGAATTATTTTCTGCAGAAGATTTAAAGATTAAAAATCTTTTTTTTTTTCATTTACTTACTTAAATTGTAAAAAAATAAATAAAAAATACCAGGTAATATCAGCCTACATCTAAAATCTCTGATACATGCAGTCCATTTTAATGTGTTTTTTATTTATTTAATTCAGTTGTAGAACATGCTTATGTTTAAGTTAAACACAGTGGTTAATTTGCAAATTAAAGGTAAATGTTTTTGTTTTATTGGATTTTTAAGGTTACTTTTCAGGGTCTTCTATTTTATTTTTCATTTAATTTATTTAATTGTAGATAGGGCTGAGAAATATGTATCGATGAAGTCAATTAATTTGAATTATTTTGTGCAGAAGATTTATCAAAAATTACGATTTTTTTCATTCACTTACTTAAATTGTAAGTAGTTGCAAAGTTTTAAAAAATATAAATACTGAAACTTTACAGTTTTCATGATGGTGGCCCTGTAAAGCACTTTTATAGGGTTGTATTTATTTTTAAATTAGATAAAATATTGATTAGAGAGAAACATGTTAACAATCTGTGAAAATCCCTCAGCTTTCAGTGTTTATGCAGGCAAACCTGCATGTGCTAGAACTACAAAATCAACATTTTATGACAGGCTTTAGTTTTAAGAGGGAAATTCTGGTTGATTTAGGAATATATTTGACAACATGAAGGCAGAACTTGGAGATTTTTTTGCTTTGATAGGGAAAAAAAAAGATAAAAATCTTAGAGTTTTGTGGGGAAAAAATCTGTGATTTTATTCTTAGGCCATATCGCCTAGCCCTAGGTAATGACCTCACAACTTAGCCAAGTGATTCAACTTAGTCAAGTGTTTCTTAAAGGGATACACCACCTTTTTTTGTCTTGCCTCACTAATGAGTCCATGATGAGCAGATAGACTCCATCCTTTAAATCAGGCTTCATACATTGTAAAGTGCTAATGTGATTTTAAATCCACAGGATTTTTATTTTTAATTCCTCCTTTATCACATTTATGGATTGAAGAAGACCTCTTTGATTTTGAAGTTAGATAATGATCTTTAACATTTGAAGTTTTGTTTATGGTTCTCAGTGAATCTAGGTGAGTAGATTGTGCCATCTCAGTTAGCATCATGGGTGATCTTCAGCTGGAAAAAGTTGCAGACCTCTGATGTAGACTGCGCTGCAGTAACAAGGAAGAGACTGGCATAGCTCGTCCATGCCAACTGATTCAGTGTCTCGGTGCTTTGAGCTTGAGATGGGCTGTTTCGAACGAATCGAGTCTTTTAAACAATTCTTTTAAATTGACTAAGACAACCAATTTGCAGTTCTGTGTGAGTTGTTCGTGTTTGAAGAAGGCCTACAAAAAGTAACAGCTCACTCATGACTGCAAGTCAGCTCTCATCATTCACTTAAAAGAGCTGTTCAAAAGACTCGACTCTTTCCTGAACGTCACATCTCCAAAGCAAACCACAGCAGAAGCAGGTCAACAGAACAAAGCCTGTGTTTAAGAGTAGAAAGACAACACTAGTGTTGTACTCAAGACCACACTATCCGAGACCAAGACTTGCCTGAGACCAGAATGCGCTGAGACCAAGACGAGACCAAGACTTTAGGGAGTTGAGACCAAGACCGAGACGAGTCGAGACCGAGACAAGACCGGAACCATCAAAATCTATTTTAAAAACCATGACAAGGTTGAAAAGTTAAGGGGGGTGTCCCTCAGTCAGAACACCTGGGAAGTTAAAATGAATTGGAGCTTTTTGTTTTTTTACCAAGTGGTCCTCCTTATTCACATTAATGAAGTTGAAGAACAGCAGATCAGTGCTGGTCTTGATCGGTCTTGAGGGAAAATCCCAAGTCCGGCCAGTCCAAGACCGAGACAAGACCGACTAAAAATGCTCTTGAGTCCAAGACAAGACCAAGACCTTCAAAATGTGGACTCGAGACCGGTCTCGAGACCAAGACCGGTCTTGAGTAACACAACACTAGACAATACAATGATAAAAGAAGATAACGTAACATAACACAGGACCATTTTGAGCTGCTGAAGAGTTTATCTGATGACTGCAGGCAGAGGCAAGCTAACACTTCCCATTGACTCCCAGTATTTGAGCTAAGCTAATTTGTTGTGTGTGAGCTCTGCCCATCTCTTCTTTGTTACTGCAGCATAGTCTAAAGACTGGAGTCTACCCGCTTGTAGTCGACTCAGGAGCGAGGCAAGACATGAAAACAACAAAAGTGGGCGTATCCCTTAAAGATTCCACTTTCGGACAAGACTGGGTAAAGCCCCATGTTAGGTGCTCTCTAGTGGACAAAAGTTGGTTATGTACTTCCTCTGTACCCCTCCAATAGACAAGAGACATTTGAGGACCCTCTTCTTAGTCCAAAAACTTGTGAAATTGCCGTTAGAAAAAAATTTGAGTTTACAAAACATGATAAACACTCTCTGAGGTGCCCTGTCAGTTGGATATCAGGAACCTTTTAGCAAAAAAAACTTAACGAAGGTTCCTCTGAGTGCCCTCCAGTTCTCCAAAAACTCTAGTTGAAGTTTTGACATGCTGATCACTTAGCAAGCAGGCTAACCTGTTTACTTGACAGCTAATACTAGCCAGATGATTCCTCCAAGCTAACTAGCTAATGCAGCCTTGTATGATCTTTCGTTGTTGCTGACCTCTTTCTCTCCTTATCTCCTTCAGCTGAGGAACAAGCTGAATGCGGATCAGAGCGGCCGTCTCCAGCAGCAGAGAGACAGCCTGAACAAGAGGAACCTGGAGGTGGCAGCTATGGACCGACGGTTAGCCGAGCTGCGCCAGCGGCTCTGGAAGAAGAAGGCCGCCCTGCAGCAGAAGGAAAACCTACCTGTGAGTGAAATCAAAAATAAATGATCAACTAAGAGATTAAACATCATAATACTTCTGTTCTTTAACAACCAGCAGCTTGTGGAGAGCTTAAAAATCTGTTAATCATAGTTTATGTGGTTGTTAAAGGCTAACTAAACCAAAACAAACAAGATATTGGACACTACACCAAAATTTTCTAAACATTGTAGCGTCAGTAGATGAGCCCGATATTCTTGTGACAGAAGTGGATGCACCAAGAATCACGTAAACAAACCGTCAGGAGGATATGAAGCAAATTTTACAGCTGTTAAAAGACATAAAAAAGCTACGCTAGGACCATGTTAAAGATACTTTTCTCGTCAACGTTTCTCACATTTATAAATGAAAGCAGCGCCAGTTTGGGCCTCAGCTGCCTTCGTTCTCTTCTTCTTCTTCTATGGAAAAACACGACCGCATTGCATTGTGGTATATGGGAGTGCACTGTAAAAAGGTTGCTGTACATTTTACAGTCATTTACTGGCAACAAGATGCCAGTAAATTACTGTAAATGTATTTACGGTAGCATTACTCTATTAAAATTAACAGGAATATAATTTTATTTCTATGACTGTTTAACTTCTGTATTTTTATTCAAGGTATCATTACAGTCTTTCAGTTAACAGCATTATTACTGTATTTTCAAAAACTGCTTCCTTGCTGTTTTTCCGTTTACAGAATCATTATTCTACAACTTTTTAATGCATTTTAAATTACAGTGAACTTGCATTATTTAAATGCATTTAAGATATCTTTAACTAATTTATGGACTAGTTATAAGAAAGATATAATTTTGTAAATAAAATAACTAAATAAATACAATTTTTGTCCAATAAAATACATTTACTCAAACATTGGTTTCACCCAAATTTGTGAAACATTACCAAATGTATAAAATAATCGTTCATTAATTGTTCTTGAGGTAAGAGCTTTAATTAATCTTGATATTGAGATGAGGTAATATCGCCCAGCCCTAAAGACATTTGCTGTGCTTTGTGGGTAAATCATAGTGCACGTTTTAGTGAATGAAAGTAGCTGCTGAGAATTCGAGCAACACCACGAAGTGGCGAACACACTCTATAGAGGACTGTATTCGTGATAGGAAACGATTTTGAACACAGCTAATGTTCTTTAACGATTCTGATAAAGCTAACGTTCTCTGCAGGTGACTTCAGATGGCGTGGCCCCTCAGCACTGCGGGGGCTCCAGAGTGGCGGCGGTGGGGCCGTACATCCAGTCGTCTTCAAACTCGAGCCCACAGGGACCCCCGGTGCCGGCGCGACAGGAAGCCGTGGTGAAGCCGGCGTACCCGGACGGCACGGCTACCCTCCCCATCCCAGACTCGTCCCTGAAACCGCCTCCAAGACCAGTAAAACCAGCAGCAGGTACTGGACCTCATTCTGTCGACATGACCAGGGCTCAAGGGCAGGGCTCCACACTAACTAAACTAAAAAATCCACCTTAAGTCACCTTAAATGCCATATGGTCATCATTTTATCACTCTCCATAACTTTTATGTAATGTAAATGATTTTTAAACATGAATAAGATGTAAAGAAATACTTGTCCTTATTTGAAACAAAATTAGAAATGAAAGAAAAACAGTGTTTAAAGTGCTTCACTGAATTAAATTTACAAATTCAAACTAAAACATTAAGCAAAATAAAACATTTCCAAGTAAAAGTGCTTAAAGTGTTTTACTGCACTGAATAATAAAAATACAAATAAAATTACAATTCTCAAACTGATTTATAAACAAACAACATATAGGGCAGAACATTTTATGACTTTTTTCTTTATATTTTTCTCTTTTTTTATTTACAGCCCAGCTTTATGTTCAGTCGGGGTCTGTCAGTCAGGTCATTTGTCCTCAGTGGACGTGGACACTCACCTCTGTGCCCGTGTGACTAAGAAACTCCCCCTTAACAGGAGAAGGACTGAACAAATATAGATGTTATAATTAATGTTACTTTGTTTGAATTGTTATAGTTGTTAATTATTAATTATCTGAATTTGTCAGAGCTGCTTCTTCAGAGTTACCACTCCGTGCTGAAACCTGACACCACAGTCTGGGCTCATTTGCATACTAACAGCTGATTGGATGATGACTGAGGGCTGTGTGTGTGTGTGTGTGTGTGTGCTTGTGTGTGTGTGTGTGTGTGTGTGTGTGTGTGTGTGTGTGTGTGCGGGTGGGTGGGTGTGTGTGGGTGTGAGTGTGTGGGTGGGCCTGCAGCCTGTGAAGATGCAACAGACAGAGAAAAGAGAGGAAGCAGGTGCTTTTGGTGGATTTTTCCGCTGCCCCGGTTACTTTTGTCAACTTAAATTTCACAAATTTTGGGTGCATGTGCGCCCCAAATGGTTGGACTCTGGAGCCCTGGTCAGGAGTCATGTTTACACAGCAGTAGTTCAGTCATGAAACAGGCTGCGATGATGTAATGATGTCCTCAAGGGGAGAATGTTTCTGCCCTGCCAAAGGTTATCCACTAAGAGTTTTTGTCTTTATATTTATTCAACGGGTAAAACTTGTTGTTTTGGTCTTTGCAGGTTTTGCCACCACAAAAATCACCAAAGTGTCTGACGTCGGGGGAGGTGACAGCCACGCCTCCACGCTGCCTCGAATGTCCAGTCACAGCTCAGGTAGGTCTGGTTTAGACGCAGCGTAGACGAGGTTATACGTGCAATTCAGAAGACATGACAGTCATTTTTGGTCCTTTGTTTTTATTGATGTCTTTATGCTATGTTCTTTTCACAGATAACCTTAAAGCCCAGTGTTATATTTTTCTCTATCTTTGTTATAACCTCCATTCTTTTTTTATTTTATTATAATTTTTATGTATTTATTTATTTTTTATGTTTGTATGTTTTTTAGCTTTTATTTTGGTCCTCATGGTCTCTTTTTACGTAGCAGGGCTCTTGTATTGTCTGGCTTGCTATGCCATGAACTCAGTTTCATTCTGCCTTTTGTGTTTGTCTTAAATGTCTCTGATTTTAATTCTGTTGTGCTTTGCTGTTTTTATGTTCCTGCCTGTCAAAGCACTTTGTAATCCTCTGTTTTACAAAATGCTTTACGGATGAAGTTTATTATTATAAATGCGAACTTTAGCAATCTGCAAAAATAACTGTGTTCATACCAAAACATAAAATATATAAATCAATGTTGTTGCTTCAATTGTGTTTATCAGTAAGTAGGAATGTCCAGATCTGATATTAAAATTGGACATCGATCCAATATCAGCACAGAAACAATATCAGATTATATCGGCCTGCATCTAAAATCTCTGATATTAGCAGTACATTCTAATTTATTTTTTGTTTATTGAATTCAATTGTACACTGCAAGAACTCAAATCTAAGGAAGTTTATTCCAAATAAAATTTTGTGATAAAAGTCGAAATGTCGAGAAAATAAGCCAAGTCGAGATTGAAGTCAAAATACATTGTATGTTGACTTTATTCTTGACTTTCCACTTTTTCTCAACATTTGGACTTTTTCTCAAAACTCTGACTTTATTCTGGTCATTTCTACTTCTATCTCAAAATTCTGACTCTGTTCTCGTCATTTTGACTTCTATTTCAAGATTTGGACATTATTCTCCTCATTTCATTTCATCTCAAAATTCCAAGGCAGTCTGGCTGCAGACCTGCACTGACAGCACCGGAAGCTGATTTGAAGTCTTTCAAAATAAAAGCAAATATACCTGACGTACGTATTTTCGTCAAAAGTTTATTCAAAACCTTTCAGAAATAAAAGCCATTACACTGGGAAGAACGTATTTTTCGTCGACTGTGAACATACTTAATTTCTTAGGGCTTAATTTTGTGTATAGAATGTTAATATTTGTATTCATGTGTTCAACTACAAATATGTTTCTAGCTTAACAGGATACCTGGAAAAAATGCATGTAGGCTAAATATTAAGATTTTAGGCAAAGACAAAATACAAAACATGATGGCCACTTTGGGTGCTATTCTTAAGATAAAAAAAATACAAAAATACAAACTAAATGTGCAGCTTTTGTCATGATCCCTTTAAAACATTCTCAAAACATTTATTTTTCTCCACACTACACACTCCAGCACGACAAACTCGATTAAAAACTGTCAAAACACCTCAATATGTTTAATGGCATTACGCTTCTACACTCCAACCAATTGCTGACTGTTGTTTCATTTTATATTATTATTTACTACTGAAAATGTTGCCTCCTGCACTTTTGGACTTATTTACATATTAATTTACTCAAATCTTTGATATGGGCATGCCTTATGTGTGTTTGCACTTCCATCAGAATTCATTTAATAGTTGTTTAATATTGCTTGTTTATTTTCTTACCTGTGCTGTCGGGCCTTCAGTATTTTCCAATTGAGGGCTGCTGATTTGAAATTAACTTAGCTGTGTGCATTTAAGGTAAATTACTGAGTATCTTGTTACATAGACCAGATAGCCAATTACCTCTGATACAGGAAAAAACACAACACAAAACAAACTTTCAAAGATGTGCTTTTATTTATACAACTCACTGTACTGGCAGTATGAAATGTTCCCTCGATTGTCCATGATTACTTCACAAAACACCCTCATATCCTCAATGTTAAAGAAGATGATTTAAATGGTTCCAGAATGGACTCTCTTTCCTCATCTGGCAGTTCACATGTGGTGCCAAACGGCTTTTCGAGGTCCCGTGAAGTAATAATTGAAATATGCATCTGTAAGAGACAAATAACAACAGACAGAATGATTTCTAAAATAATAAAAATTAAAATAATTTGCTTATACCAATAAAGTAGTCCGCTGACAGTGATCACTTTGGGTGTTTTCATACATGTTTAAATGCCAACAACAGTGAAAGCCCTCTCATGTCAAACTTATTTCATACATATATCTAAATAATATATCCATGTCTAATCCTAAAGTTAACCTAGTTAGCCCTAGCCACTGTTACCCTAACTACGATAACAGCGCTTAATTTGCTTTTAATACTGAAGCAGTCTGCTGACAGTGATCACTTTGGGTGTTTTCATACATGTTTAAATGCCACAGGCAGTGACAGACTGTCATGTCAAGCTTATCTCATAGATATATCTAAATAATACATCCATGTCCAATCCAAAAGTTAGCCTAGTTAAGAGGCTAGCGCTAACTAGGCTAACTTTTGGATTGGACATGGATTGCAGTGCGAAAAACACCCAAAAGTCATTTCTTTCCAATAAATATTATAACACAGAGCAGTATGGAAAAGACAACATTTGGAATGGAATAAAGACTGTTTCTGTTTGTTCCAAAAAGAGGAAAAGTAGTCACTTGACTATAACTCACCTTCTCTCTTCACTGGAAAAAACACACTGAAGCATGTGAGAAAAAAAACGTGACGTCGGGTCTTCTCAGTGCAGGTCTGCAACCAGACCCCTCTCAGTCCTCCTCCACTCTCAGGCCTCCTCCACTGTCAGGCTACCTCCACTGTCAGTCCTCCTCCACTCTCAGACCTCCTCCACTCTCAGACCACCTCCACTCTCAGTCCTCCTCCACTCTCAGGCCTCCTCCACTCTCAGTCCTCCTCCACTCGAAGTCCTCCTCTCTCAAGCCTCCTCTCTCAGTCCTCCTCCGCTGTCAGGCCTCCTCCACTCTCAGTCCTCCTCCACCCTCAGTCCTTCACTGTCAGTCCTCCTCCACTCTCAGTCCTCCTCCACTGTCAGGCTACCTCCACTGTCAGTCCTCCTCCACTCTCAGGCCTCCACTCTCAGGCCTCTTCCACTATCAGGCCTCCTCCACTCTCAGACCACCTCCACTGTCAAGCCACCTCAACAGTCAGGCCACCTCCACTCTCAGGCCTCCTCCACTCTCAGACCTCCTCCACTCTCAGACCACCTCCACTCTCAGTCCTCCTCCACTCTCAGGCCTCCTCCACTCGAAGTCCTCCTCCACTCAAAGTCCTCCTCTCAAGCCTCCTCTCTCAGTCCTCCTCCGCTGTCAGGCCTCCTCCACTCTCAGTCCTCCTCCACCCTCAGTCCTTCACTGTCAGTCGACCTCCACTGTCAAGCCACCTCAACAGTCAGGCCACCTCCACTCTCAGGCCTCCTCCACTCTCAAGCCTCCTCCACTCTAAGTCCTCCTCTCTCAAGCCTCCTCTCTCAGTCCTCCTCTGCTGTCAGGCCTCCTCCACTCTTAGTCCTCCTCCACCCTCAGTCCTTCACTGTCAGTCCTCCTCCACTCTCAGTCCTCCTCCACTGTCAGGCTACCTCCACTGTCAGTCCTCCTCCCTTCTCAGGCCTCCACTCTCAGGCCTCCTCCACTCTCAGGCCTCCTCCACTCTCAGACCACCTCCACTGTCAAGCCACCTCAACAGTCAGGCCACCTCAACTGTCAGGCCTCCTCCACTCTCAGGCCTCCTCCACTCTCAGACCACCTCCACTCTCAGTCCTCCTCCACTGTCAGGCCTCCTCCACTCTCAGTCCTCCTCCACTCGAAGTCCTCCTCTCTCAAGCCTCCTCTCTCAGTCCTCCTCCGCTGTCAGGCCTCCTCCACTCTCAGTCCTCCTCCACTCTCAGTCCTCCTCCACCCTTAGTCCTTGACTGTCAGACCACCTCCACTGTCAAGCCACCTCAACAGTCAGGCCACCTCCACTGTCAGGCCTCCTCCACTCTCAGGCCTCCTCCACTCTCAGGCTTCCTCCACTCTCAGGCCTCCTCCACTCTAAGGCCTCCACTCTCAGACCACCTCCACTGTCAGGCCACCTCAACTGTTAGGCCATCTCCACTGTCAGGCCTCTTCCACTCTCAGGCCACCACCACTGTAAGGCCACCTCAACTGTCAGGCCACCTCCACTGTCAGGCCTCCTCCACTCTTGGGCCTCCACTCTCAGGTCTCCTCCACTCTCAGTCCTCCTCAACTCTCAGGGCCTCCTCCACTCTCAGTCCTCTTCCACTCTCAGGCCTCCTCCATTCTCAAGCCTCCTCCACTCTAAGTCCTCCTCTCTCAGACCTCCTCTCTCAGTCCTCCTCCGCTGTCAGGCCTCCTCCACTCTCCGTCCTCCCCCACCCTCAGTCCTTCACTGTCAGTCCTCCTCCACTATCAGTCCTCCTCCACTCTCTGTCCTCCTCCACTGTCAGGCTACCTCCACTGTCAGTCCTCCTCCACTCTCAGGCCTCCTCCACTCTCAGACCACCTCCACTGTCAAGCCACCTCAACAGTCAGGCCACCTCCACTGTCAGGCCCACTCCACTCTCAGGCCTCCTCCACTCTCAGACCACCTCCACTGTCAAGCCACCTCAACAGTCAGGCCACCTCCACTGTCAGGCCTCCTCCACTCTCAGGCCACATCAACTGTCAGGCTACCTCCTCTCTCAGTCCTCCTCCACTCTCAGGCCTCCTCCACTGTCAGGCCACCTCCACTGTCAGGCCACCTCCACTGTCAGGCCTCCTCCGCTGTCAGGCCACCACCACTGTCAGGCTACCTCCACTATCAGTCCTCCTCCACTCTCAGTCCTCCTACACTGTCAGGCCTCCTCCACTGTCAGGCCACCTCCACTGTCAGACAACCTCCACTGTCAGGCCACCACCACTGTCAGGCTACCTCCACTATCAGTCCTCCTCCACTCGCAGTCCTCCTCCACTGTCAGGCTACCTCCACTGTCAGTCCTTCTCCAGTCTCAGACCACCTCCACTGTCAGGCCACCTCCTCTCTCAGGCCATCTCCACTGTCAGGCCACCTCCACTATCAGGCCTCCTCTTCCCTCAGGCCTCCTCAAATCTCAGGCCACCTCCACTGACAGGCCTACTCCTCTCTCAGGCCACCTCAACTGTAAGGCCACCTCCACTGTCAGGCCACCTCCACTCTCAGGCCTCCTCCACTGTCAGGCCACCTCAACTATCAGGCTACCTCCTCTCTCAGTCCTCCTCCACTCTCAAGCCTCCTCCACTCTCAGGCCTCCTCCACTGTCAGGCCACCTCCACTGTCAGACCACCTCCACTGTCAGGCCTCCTCCACATTCAGGCCACCTCCACTGTCAGGCCACCACCACTGTTAGGCTACCTCCACTCTCAGTCCTCCTCCACTCTCAGGCTACCTCCACTGTCAGGCCACCTCCTCTCTCAGGCCACCTCCACTGTCAGGCCACCTCCACTGTCAGGCCTCCTCTTCCCTTAGTCCTCCTCCAGTCTCAGGCCACCTCCAATGTCAGGCTACCTCCACTCTCAGTCCTCCTCCACTCCTTGTCCTCCTCCACTGTCAGGTCTCCTCCACTCTCAGGACTCCTCCACTCTCAGGCCTCCTCCATTCTCAGGCCTCCTCTCGCAGGACTTCTCCACTCTCAGGCCTCCTCCACTGTCAGGTCACCTCCACTGTCATGCCACCTCCACTGTCACGCCTCCTCCACTCTCAGTCCTCATCCAATCTCAGTCCTCCTCCACTCTCAGGCCACCTCCACTGTCAGGCCACCTCAACTATCAGGCTACCTCCTCTCTCAGTCCTCCTCCACTCTCAAGCCTCCTCCACTCTCAGGCCTCCTCCACTGTCAGGCCACCTCCACTGTCAGACCACCTCCACTGTCAGGCCACCTCCTCTCTCAGGCCACCTCCACTGTCAGGCCACCTCCACTGTCAGGCCTCCTCTTCCCTCAGTCGTCCTCCAGTCTCAGGCCACCTCCAATGTCAGGCTACCTCCACTCTCAGTCCTCCTCCACTGTCAGGTCTCCTCCACTCTCAGGACTCCTCCACTCTCAGTCCTCCTCCATTCTCAGGCCTCCTCTCGCAGGACTTCTCCACTCTCAGGCCTCCTCCACTGTCAGGTCACCTCCACTGTCATGCCACCTCCACTGTCACGCCTCCTCCACTCTCAGTCCTCATCCAATCTCAGTCCTCCTCCACTCTCAGGCCACCTCCACTGTCAGGCCTCCTCCACTCTCAGTCCTCCTCCACTCTCAGTCGTCCTTCAGTTTCAGGACTCCTCCACTCTCAGTCCTCCTCCACTCTTATTCCTCCTCCACTGTCAGGTCTCCTCCACTGTCAGGCCTCCTCCACTCTCAGTCCTCCTCCACTGTCAGGCCTCCTTCACTCAATTTGGCGCAGTGAGGAACAGCAAAGCAAAACAACCAAACGTGAGTCCTGTGTCGTCCTGTGTTTGTGTTCTTCAAACATACCTGAGTATTGTTAAGTATTGTTCACTGCATGGTATCCAGAAAGGTAAAGCAGTTTTAGTAAAGTAAGGTATGTTTGAAGAACACCAAAACAACAAGCGTGGAGTCCTCAGCCAATAGATCCCTGTGTTTGTGTTCTTCCACAGGAATGACACCACGACTCACACCTCACACACAGGGGCGACACCGACTCCTCACATTTGGTTGTTTTGCTTCGCTGTTCCTCACTGCGCCAAATTGACAAGATTTTTTCGGGTTGGAGTCGTTTATTTCGAATGGACCATACGTTTTTTTTACTAACACAGCTCGCTCATTGGTGTGTTATTTGAAATTCGAGTAATTCTACTTTCGCTTTACTTTTCTATATCGAAGATGCAGATATTGCTCAGAACCTCAAATTGACTCTGTTCTCTTTATTTCGACTTTTATCTCAAGATTTGAACTTTTCTCGTCGTTTTCGACTAGTTTTTTTTCCATCTGAAATTGCCCTGATAATCTTCTGTACTCACTAAATAGATTTATTTACCAGTTCACTTTAGAAAATAGAGATGTACATTTCTGGAACATATTAATCAATGAATTTGAAACTGTAAAGTCCAAACTCTCCACAACTTTTTTGAGAAGATTGTCTGACTGAACTTATGTTAATGTATGAATCTTAGATAATTCAGGACAGATTTTCTTCTCCAACATGCCTCACAAATCCATCCTCCAGCCTCTCTGCCAACACTTCAGGCCTTTATCAAATCTCACAATACAAACATTTGACAGTTTGAACTTTAACCACTGAAACAGCTGTTTAAACATGACAGGTATTCACTTAACAACGCACACACCACTTTTGGCGACGCCACTTTTTGGCACGTCACTTATGCGACATCACTTTGCATACACCACATTAGGTATCGCCACTTTATGCACGCCACTGCGTGACGTCACTGCACGACGTCACGTCACGCACGCCACTTTATGATGTCACTTTGCGTACGTCACTTTGCGTACGTCACTTTGCGTACACCAGTTTGCGTACGTCACTTTGCGTACGTCACTTTGCGTACACCAGTTTGCGTACACCAACATCACTTTGGGAATCACTGTGTTGAATCCTCCCCACAGTCGTGTGATGGTCTAGGTTTTACTGCAGTCCTGTTTCCATTCCCTCTGATTTCTGCTCTTAAAGGTGGTAAAAACCTCTTGGATCAGAGATGCGTCTCCGGGTCGGACATCCCACCACCTGTCCCGTCACGGACCAATCACAGCGCTGATAACCTGCTCAGAGACAATCAGGTACCAGAGTTCTCCCCCATGTTGTTGTGATACAGCTGTGTTGTTGGGAATCATGCTTTGGGGTTGTGTTTTGGGAAATAGCTGCTTGTTATCAGATGTTTTGTGGGCCTGCCTTCAAACAAATCCAGTGTCCTCGTTTAAAGGTGTGGTGTGTAGAAGTCGGCAGCATTTTGACATAACAATCTGCCATGTTGTCTACGGGTGGGTTTAAGGGACAAAAAGAGTGAAACACGATTTTAGAATATGAGTCTACAAATGTTTACAAAACCTATAATTAACTGATCTATAATCTATCAAAATAATAGTTACAAATATGAATGACAAACCCTCACCTGGTAACTGTTGTAAATGATGCCCTGTTCACGATCCTTTTTGGTCTTCACCGGCTCTCGTCGTTAGTGATGTGACGTTTTAGAAACAGACGGGCTCATTCCAAAATCTGAACACTAGATGTCGCTAGACTGCCAATTTCTACACACTGCACCTTTAACCCTTTAACTCCCAGCTATACTGTTTGGCAGAGTTCAGTAAATTCAGGAATACTTAAAGACAAAATCTCTTAAAGTGAATTATTATTATCTAACTTACAGAAGTGTAAAAGGTCCATGTTAGAAGGAGAAAATTATTTTGGCGAAGTTGAGATTAAAGACGAAATTTCAAGATTAAAGTTAAAATGACGACAATCAAGTCCAAATAGAGTTTTGTGTTAAAAGTCGAAATGTCGAGAAAATAAGTCGACAAGTCAAGATTAAAGTCGAAATGCATTGTTAGTTGACTTTATTCTCAACTTTCCACTTTTTTGTCAACGTTGGGACTTTTATCTCAAAACTTTGACTTTATTCTCATCATGTCGGCTTTAATCTAGACCCCCCAAAAATGTTTTTTTTTTCATCTAAAATGTCTCTCATACTCTTCCGTACTCACTAAATAGATTTATTTACCAGCAGTTTAGTGGGCAACACCAGTTCACTTTTGAAAATAGAAATGTACATTTCTGGAACATATTAATTAATGAATTTGAAACTGTAAAGTACAAACTCTCCACAGCTATACTGTTTGGCAGATGTCAATAAGTTCAGGAATATTTAATGTGCTAAAATACAAACATAACGTGTCATTGTTTGTTCTTCAATATTTTAAGATACGGAAAAAATCAAACAAAACAAAAAAACTGATATTTTCTGTGAGATACCTAAAGGTTTAAAAAGCTAAAACTATTGTTATTACCGTCATTATCATTTTAAATACTTAATGCCCATATATATTATTCATTTTATTGTCAAACTCATGTTTTTTGAGATATTTTTGATTTCTATTTAATTTACAAACATTCCTGCCTTTCTAATTAATTTTGTCCCAAATATTAGTGCAATTGTGTGCCATCACGTTATCAATTGTTAGCTTTTTAACCCCTTAACTCCCCTCTTAAGCTGTTTGGCAATGATCCTTAAATTCAGGAATATTTAATGTCACATAAATAATTCACATATTTGTTTTTGTCACTGTTTTATGATACAAAAAAACTGTAAACAAACTGAATGAAAGCCACCATTTTTACCATCCATATTATATATACTTAAACGTTTACTGATATGATGACACACATGACCATATAAAGTCGGTTATTCATCAAAACATTTTTCGTGGTTGTCAAACTCAATATCATCAATTTAAAGTTATTTTTGCATCTTTACAGAAATTTCTGCCTTTCGTATTTTTGCATTTTTATGTCATCACACAATCAATTGTTAGCTTTGAAAATCTTTCCATTCTACACCAAGAAAATATCTGGTCTATGGTTTGTTTGTAGTTTTCTCTTTCCCATGAAACCTTAATGGATTCAAACAATAATTTGATTTAAAAAAAAAAACCAAAACATTAAATATCACTGAATTTATTGATGACCTCTGCCAAACAGTTGAGCTGGTAGTTAAAGGGTTAAATAAAGTTGTGATAATTTAACAAACATGAACAGGTAGGTAGCGGTGAGTAATGGTTCTTTCCATCAGGCTGCAGGTAAAGGTCAATCCAAGATGGCGGCCCCTCCGCTTCCCTCCAAGCCCAAACCGTTCTCTCCCTCCGGCCCTCCCACTTTCTCGAAGCCCGCCTACAGCACCGGTACCTTCCCCGGTAAGGCGCGGCAGGTGGGCGGTCACCTCAGCAGGGCGTCAGCAGGGGTGCTCTTCACCCACAGCAGCACGCCTCTGCCCTCTGCACAAACAGGAGAGCCCGCCCGCCGCCAGGCGCCTCAGACACGCCCGAGCTCTCGGATGCTCCGCCCCCTCTGCTGCAGAAGCCTCAGACTGTGGCGGCCTCGTCCATCTACTCCATGTACACCCAGCAGGCCACGCCGGGGAAGGGCTACCAGCCGGGCAGCCAGGGCACCCTGACCAGGACGACCAGAGGTGATGAACCATGTCGACTCTTTTTCACCACGATGTTGTCTCAAACAGAAAAGTTTTTGCTTTATGTTTTTTTAAAAGCACTCCGCAATCACACAGATCCACAAAAACGACTGAAAACATGGTAGTGTGCATGCCAGGCCAGTAGTTAGCCAAGATACTGTAGAATCTGGAGAGTTCAATCTGATTTTCTGTATCTTCAAAAACTTTGGAGCTAGATCCAGAAGAAACCACCATGATGAAAAATGTGATTTTTGTGAATAACTACTGAACTAAAATAGATATCATTATGAATCCAATTGCTAATGGTACATTTTCATGGTCAAGGAATCTAAATATTCAGATATAATGAATAAATAAAAACATATTTTGTTGGAGAAGCGATAACAAACCGAGTGCAGTTAGCAGCACGCATGTTGCTCTGTGCGGGAAACCTTCATCTGAAAGATAAACCACACTGATTCCTGTTTACACGGAGATGGAGACAAAAATGTTGTCAAAGCTTTTCACTCCGTCCCTGGTTTCAATAGTTTGCAGATTCAGGAACTTCCGGGCACCGTTCTCATGTAAATAAAAGACACAACAAAAACTAACAGTTTTCGGAAATTTTTGTTGTCGTTTAAACAGGGTATCAGTAAGAAAGGACGTCAAAAACAAGAAAGTCAAGTCCAGATCCAGATAAAACCCGAACATTAAACTTTACGTCAGAATAATTTCCTTTGCCAGGATGTGAAGTTATCGCTAGCGTTTGTCTGTTAGCAAGATTACTCAAAAAGTTAAGGACGGATTTTGAAGACGTTTTCAGGAAACGTCCGGATTGGGACAAGGAAGAAATTATTCGATTTTGGTGATGATCCGGATCACCGTCTGGATCCGCCATGACGAAAAATGTGATTTGCATGAATAACTAATAAACTAAAATAGATATTATGAATCCAACTGCTAATGATATGTTTTCATGGTCAAGGAATCTAAATGTTTAGATGAAATAAAGGTAGGACTAATATGTATGGTGAAAATCATGATATGGGTGAGGACTGTGGCGCTGGCAAAGGTCTGAGCTCTCTGAGTGCTTTTCTAGTTAGGAGGTGGTTACTGATCGAGTTACTGATATTTGGAGGTTCCTTCTGAACTCTGACGTTAGGGTCTTGTTTTGTTTTCAGTTTACGGTAAACCAAAGAAGCCCCCTCCCTCCTCAGACTCCGCCTCCTCCATGTCTGACGGCAGCGAGGTCGATGCCAGTGGCCTTGTTACCGGTGAAGGCATCACCGTGGAGACATCGGAGCGGTCCACCCCCCGCCCCCTCAGCCCCACAAAGCTCCTCCCCTTCCTCTCCAACCCACACCGGAACCCCAGCGACGCCGACCTGGAGGCCCTGCGCCGCCGCCTGCACCACGCCCCCCGGCCTCTGAAGAAACGCAGCTCCATCACGGAGCCCGAGGGCCCAGCGGGGCCCAACATCCAGAAGCTGCTGTACCAGAAGACCACCCTGGCTGCCATGGAAACCATCCCCATGGAGACGGTCGGGCCAGGGGGGGCGCTGATGCAGCCTGGGGTTCAGGAGGACGGGACGCCACAGGCGGACCAACTGCTGGACAGTAGCCCGGAGGACTGCCTGACTCCGCCCCCTTTGCCTCCACGCTCACCCATCCCTGACCCCGCAACCTCACATCCCCCACCCGCTCACCTGGAGGACAAGGGTCCACCTGCTCCGGCCTTAGACGAGTTTCCCCCCTACCCGCCACCGCCTTACCCCTCCAGCGGAGAGAGCGAGCAGGACGACGGACCCCCGCCACCGCCACCGGAGGTCACAGGAGAGACCGCGCTGCCTCAGGTGAGCAACAAAAACACTAAAAACAAACAGATTCTAAATCAGCGATAATAACTTTCCATGCCTTCTCCTCAGGCGAAGAAGTCCATCCTCCGTAAGGCTGGCTCGGGGCGGGCGGACCGCAGCGTCCGGGTCAAGTTCAACCCTCTGGCGCTGCTGCTGGACTCGTCCCTGGAGGGCGAGTACGACCTGGTCCAGAGGGTCATCTACGATGTGAGTCAAGATCACATGATCAGATCCAATGTTAGGAGCAGCTACACAGTAGACCACTGCTTCCCAAAGTGTGGCCCCCAGCCCTCTGCTGGGCACTGGGAGTACTGCAGGTGGACCATGTGAGGTCTTATGCTGCGTTCCATTAACCTCAGAACTGGGAACTGGGAAATGGGAGTGACGTCATCCCCGACTTATCTGCATTCCAGTTGAAGTTGGAAAAAAAACGTGCCAATCGACCAGGCTATTGTTAGCTATTGTTAGCACGCCCTGCGTTGTTGTTCACAAATATCACATGAAGAATGTGATTATCACTATGGCAGCATTTTTGTAAATATAAGTCTAACAATACTATGTATACAGCTGATCTAGAGCCACACACCTTGGCTTGGGTCTCGTCTTTTGCTGCATTCCAGTTGTAGTCAGAAGTAGCAAATTCTGGGTTCCGAGTAGGAAACTGCAACTGGAACATTCCCCCGAAGTCTGAATTTCCTACTGGGAACTCGGTGAAACCTCGCCACCCCCGAGTTGACAATGGAAGATGGATGCCCCCAGTGTGAACAGTTATTTAGCTCCTGTAATAATCCATTTATTTGCACTTCTGACTGGGGTGTGTCGCTCTAGATCAGCTGTATACATAGTATTGTTAGACTTATATTTACAAAAATGCTGCCATAGTGATAATCACATTCTTCATACAACAACACAGGGCGTGCTAACAACAGCTAACAATAGCCTGGTAGATCGGCATGTTTTTTTCAGACTTCAACTGGAACGCCAATAAGTGGGAGATGATGTCCCTCCCAGTTCAGAGGCTAATGGAGCAGCATTACGACAGTTGGCGCGGGTGCTCATGGGTAGCAGAGTCTTGATTTTGCCGGTAATAGATTCTCCTCATAGCACCTTCAAGATAAAAAATGATCAGTGTGCTAATGTGCACAGTCGGGTATCTGGATCCAGCTGATGTAATCAAATTAGTTCTGTGTTTATGTTACATGTATAGAGTAAGGATGCACCAAATATTCGGTGACCAAATATATTTGGCAAAACAATGCAAAAAAAGCCATATTCGGCCTTTGGTGGAGTGAGGTAATGGCAAGGCTGAACAGTACCATGTGACGCAATGACGAAATCAACTACGTCATTGTGTTTAACTGTGGCTAAACAGACCAAGGCTGTCACTTTGCCTCAAAATCAAACTCGAACAGTCTTCAAACATACATATAAATAATCAAAGATATTCAATTATATATGAAAAAATGAATATTGTCATGAAATACATAAAGACTGTCAAGTGTACCGAATATGTGGATATGTATGATAGCATCTGTTCAGCCAGAGCAAAGTTAGAGAGGTTTTACTACAGAGTGGTCAGGCCCAATCTTGGTACAGTTTGGACATTAGTCCCATTTAACATTTCTGATGTACCAAACTTTAGATTTCACTTTTATGTCACTTTGGTGTTCAGTACACCCAATTATAACTGTTTTTATCGTCTTCTTCTTATCTGTGGCAGTTCATGAAAAAAACAACAACATTTTTTTAGTTTCTTTTGTAATAAATCAAGCAGAACTCTCTCTATTTTCCCATTCAAATAAATCCATACAAATCAACTCAAGTTTGAAATAAAGCAACAAAGATTTGGATATTTGATCATTCATTTGCTTGGTGTTGACGTTGTGTTTGGTGTGTGTAAAAATGGTTTATATTGTTGTGTAGCTGAAAGTTTTCTGTTTAATTTGATGTGCAGCATGACTTTATTTCTACATGAACAGTTCACTTTTTCTTCTGTTTTTGTTGGAGAACATCAAGCATTCCTGAAATCAGGGCTGGTCAGGCACAAAGCTGACGTGTTCCTAACATGATAGTTCAGAAAATAGAGACTGAGAGAAGCTTTGACTTTAGCTTCATTTAACTCCTGATGTACCTGAACAGGTGGAAGACCCCAGCATGCCAAACGACGAGGGCATCACGGCTCTGCACAACGCCGTTTGTGCCGGTCACACTGAGATCGTCAAGTTCCTGGTCCAGTTTGGAGTCAACGCCAACGCTGCCGACAGCGATGGCTGGTGAGTCGGAGTCACGTCATGTTCAAAATAACAGAACAGAACCTACAAAATGAATCAATAGGTCATTAACACCTTATTTATCTAATACATTTCACTGAAATTCAAATGTAGAACAAATGGCTTTACAGGGACGTAGAAAGTGACGACAGAACGACAGAAAGACAGAAAGACGACTGAAACAAGAAAATCAAAATGAGAAACAAGAGAAAAAGCAAAGCAATTAAATTATTGTTACATATTGAGGTAGTTTCTGACCTCCAGCACTCCTAACGAGCCTCTCACTCAGCTCACCTGTTCTCAGTGCACCCAGCTGGTGCTCATCAGCCTGGGTAGCTTATAAAAGGAGGCTCTTTCCCTCATTCTGGTGTGTGACACCAGAGAGCCAACACCTTCAGTTGGTGCTCTTTTGTTTTTGTGTGAAATGAGTGATGTGAGAGGGTGTGGGATTGCATGTCTTTGAAGAAAAGTTATTTAACCCAAGAGTTGTGAAATTTAATTTTTTTAGGATATGTTTTATTTCAGTTTTTCCCCCCATCAAACAAATCCACTATTGTTTTAAAGCCTTTTTTTTAAGTTTGTCTACTCTTTTGGTAGAATTAGTGGGTGGCTGTGAGGAGTCATACCTTCACTCCACCTTTTAGAATCCAGAGGCTTTATTTCTATGTTTGAAAAGGTGCAGATTTTTTTCTTTTTGTTAGTTTCCCTGTCCGTGACCTCTGTCCTTCATGTGACGTGACTTGCAGAAACGTAACAATTGGTGGCTCGTCCGAGATTGAAACACTTTTTTTCTGTAGTGAACTATTTTAATTGTGGGATTGATTAATATCTGCATTAAATCATGGAGTTCAAGTTGGAATCATTTGTTGAAAACCCAACATGGGAGGCCATCAACTCTTGTAGAAAGGCAGATCTTCTTAAAATTGCTCACCACTTTAACATTCCTGTGGGAGCAGGGAGCCGAAAAGATGTGGTTAAAAATGCTGTAGTTATTGGGTTAGTGGAGGGGCAGATTCTCATTGAAGATCCTGATGAAAAAACAGAAAAAGAAGATGACACTGATCTCCCTAGCACTGACCCTGCAACTAAGTCAGAAGGGAAGAACTTGGAGATGAAACTCAAGTTTGAGCAAATAAAGTTGGAGCAAATGAGAATGAAATTAATATATGAAGAGAAACAAAAAGAACAGGCCATACGTTTGAGGGAGCTGGAGCTTGAAGAGCTCCGCATCAAATCTCTGCAACATGGTGTTCCTAGAGAATTTGATTTAGCTCGAAACAGTAGACTTGTACCCCCATTTAATGAAAGGGAGGTGGATGAGTATTTCACACTTTTTGAGAGAGTTGCTAATACTTTAAAATGGCCAGAGGAGTTCAGACCCTTATTGCTCCAATGTGTGTTGGTGGGGAAAGCCCAAAGTGTTTACGCATCTTTGTCAATTGCTCAAAGCTCTGATTATAAAATTGTGAAGGAAGCCATACTCCGTGCATATGAATTAGTGCCTGAAGCATATAGGCAGCAATTCCGAAAGTTAAAAAAAGAAGAGGGTCAAACTCATGTGGAGTTTGCTAGAGAACAAAAAACCTTATTTGAACGCTGGTGTAAATCACAAGATGTTAAAAATCTGGATGATTTAAAAAACATTATTTTGTTGGAACAGTTTAAGCGTTGTGTTAATGAAAGAGTTGCTACTTACCTCAATGAGCAAAGCAGTTTAACTCTGGAAAAAGCTGCTGTTTTTGCTGACGAGTTCGCCCTCACTCACAAATTCACTTGCCCACCAAAGTCACCAAGCACCTTCTCCAATAAAACAAAACTACCACAGCCCTCTAAACCAGTGTTCACACCCACTGGGAAGCACAATACCAAAACTCAGGTTGAGTGCCACTACTGTCATGCAAAAGGTCACTTTGTTCGAGACTGTCCAGTGTTACAGAAAAGGGGTGATAAGCCCAAAGCTGTAACTTTGCTTGGAAGCCCCCTTATTGATGAAATGTCAGACCCTGACTCAAAAATTGTAAGTGAGAAAGTGCCAGATGAGTTCAGGCCTTTCACGTCTGATGGATTTGTGTCTTTGCTTGGAGATGAGCACAAACAACCAGTAAAAATACTGCGAGACACTGCAGCGTCACAGTCCATTCTGCTGAGAGGGGTGTTGCCTCTTACTGATGAGATGAAGAGCGGCCACAGTGCTCTTATAAGGGGTGTGGAGATGAATTGGTTTCAAGAACCGTTATTTGTTATTAAGTTGGAATCTGAGATAGTCAGTGGCACTGTTGAGGTAGCCTTAAGGGATGGACTGCCAGTGGGAGGGATCACCTTCCTTTTGGGAAATGACTTGGCTGGTGACAAAGTCACGGGTCATGTTCCAAATGCTATTGTTACAGAAGTACCCAGAATTGATGAAGATGATAGGTTGGCTAAGTTGCACCCTCATGTATTTTCATCTTGTGTTGTGCTATGGCGAAGAAGCAAGCTGATAGTTCTTGTTCGGAAGATGTCGGAGATCATTTGGTTGATTTGTCTGAAGCTTTTTGGTGTGCGCCAAATGACAACACTGCATATGTTAAAAGTGAGCACTCTGATGGTATTTCAGTCAGTCACATTGGGTCTAGCACATCTGAGGTGGACTCTGTGGGAACTTTTGAGTTGAACCTGCCTTTGAAAGAGCCAAAGGTGGGAGAGTCTGTGGAGAAGGCGGAGAACTTCTCAAATTTTGGAATTGAGATGTCCCATAAACAGCTTATTGCTGAGCAGGAGAAAGATATGTCTTTGTCCCCCTGCTATGTAGATCTTCACTCTGAAGAAGATTGTGCTGGTGCTCTGGTAGGGTACTACAAAAAAGGTGGAGTGTTAATGAGAAAATGGCAATCGCATGCCTTGTTAGCGGATGCCAAACCTGCAGTATCTCAAATAGTGGTCCCAAAACCACTTCGGTTGGAGATTCTCAGGCTGGCACATGCTGGGAAAATGGCTGGCCATCTTGGGGTTAATAAGACATATGACAGGGTTCTGCAGAATTTTTATTGGCCAGGTCTGAAGACCGATGTGAGAAGCTTCTGTAAAATATGTAAGGTGTGTCAATTTACAGGTAAACCGAACCAAGTGGTGCCAGTTGCTCCCTTGCAGCCCATACCTGCTTTTGATGAGCCCTTCAGCAGAGTGCTGGTGGACTGTGTGGGTCCCTTACCCAAAACCAAGAGTGGAAATCAGTTCCTACTTACAATAATGTGTGCATCCACTCGGTTTCCGGAGGCAGTACCGCTTAGAAAAATCACAGCGAAGTATGTGCTCAAGGCTTTGGTAAAATTCTTTTCAGTTTTTGGCATTCCAAAAGTGGTCCAAACTGATCAAGGGACAAATTTTATGTCCAAGCTTTTTCAGCAGGTGATTAAGCAGATGGGAAGCACCCACTGCCCTTCAAGTGCATATCACCCTGAAAGCCAAGGAGCTTTGGAGAGATTTCATTCAACTTTGAAATCTATGCTCAGAGCATACTGCCATGAGTTCAAGTGTGACTGGGATGAGGGTGTTCCTTTGGTACTATTTGCAGCTAGAGAAGTAGTGCAGGAGTCATTGGGGTTCAGTCCAAATGAGCTTGTTTTTGGACACAGAGTTTGTGGCCCCATGTCTTTACTAAAAGAGAAACTCCTTGAGGAGGAGTCAGGATCCAAAACAAACCTTTTAGATCATGTGTGTGCATTTCGCTACAGGTTAAGAAGGGCCTGCGAAATTGCCAGCGAAAACTTGAAAAAAACTCAGGAAAAAATGAAAGTATGGTATGACCGAAAAGCTCGTTCCCGAACTTTTGATGTAGGAGATCAGGTTTTGATTTTGCTACCTGTTGTGGGATCTCCCCTTGAAGCACGTTTTTCTGGACCTTACACAATCGAAGAGACGGTTGGAAACCTCAATTACATTGTCTCTACACCAGATCGTAGAAGAAAAAAAAGATTGTGTCATGTAAACATGATTAAGCCATACTATAATTCAGACAAACAAGAAGTGGTAAGTAAACAAGCACAGTGTGTTGTGATGAATTCCAAAACACTACCTGATCAAGATCGCACAGAATCTGTGCCAATTATGCAGCTCGGCAACTCAGACATTCTCAAAAACCTTGATGGTTATTTGTCTCATCTAGACCCTAAGGAAAGGGCAGATGTTGCCTCATTGTTGAATGACTTCCAGTGTATTTTTTCTGATGTGCCCTCTGAGACAAATGTCTTGGAGCACGATATAGATGTGGGCGATGCAGAACCTATGAAACAGCATGCATACAGAACTAACCCAGAGAAACGCACTTTACTCAGGCGGGAAGTTGAGTACATGCTAAAACATGGTATAGCTGAACCTAGCAATAGCTCGTGGAGTTCACCCTGCATTTTGGTACCAAAAGTAAACACAACAAGCCCAAGGTTCTGTTCTGACTTTCGCAAGCTTAACAGCGTGACCAAGCCAGATTCTTATCCACTGCCGAGAGTGGATGACTGTGTGGACCGGATTGGGTCCGCTACTTTTCTGAGTAAATTTGATTTACTCAAGGGATATTGGCAAGTTCCTTTAACCAAACGTGCCACGGAAGTATCTGCATTTGTGATTCCAGATGGTTTATTTCAATACCTGAGAATGCCTTTCGGTTTGAGAAATGCTGGTGCCACTTTTCAGCGGCTAATGAATATGGTGTTGCGGGGTCTTGACAATACAGAGGCTTACATTGATGATGTTGTTGTATTCAGCAACTCCTGGTCCGACCATCTCAGGCATATCCAAGCAGTGTTTGAAAGGTTGAAAACAGCTAACCTAACAGTCAACCTAGGAAAATCTGAAATTGCTAAAGCCACTGTTCAATACCTGGGAAAAGTGGTGGGACAGGGTAAGGTGCTACCTGTGACTGCAAAGGTAGAAGTCATCACAAAGTTCCCCGTGCCTACCACCCGCAGGGAGCTCAAGCGGTTTTTGGGGATGGCTGGCTATTACAGGGCATTTTGCAGAAATTTTTCTCAAGTAGCAGCCCCCCTGACAGACTTGACCAGCCCGAAGGTCTCTTTCCATTGGACCCCAGAATGCCAAATTGCATTCGAAAAAGTGAAAGCACTCTTGGCCACAGCCCCTGTACTAGCAGCTCCTGATTTTGGTCGTCCTTTTCTCCTTTATACAGATGCTAGTGATGTGGGTGTTGGGGCAGTACTTGTTCAGGCAGATGACAATGGTGTAGAGCACCCTGTGGCATTTTTCTCGAAGAAGCTAAGTCCTTGTCAGGTGCACTACTCCACCATTGAAAAAGAAGCATTAGCTTTGTTTTTGAGTGTAGAACATTTTGAGATCTACATATCAACATCTGATCCTTTAGTGGTTTACACTGACCACAACCCTTTGTTGTTCCTACAGCGATCGGCCTCCACTAACCGTAGGTTACTCCGATGGAGTTTAGCCTTGCAGGAGTTTCCACTAAAAATTCAACATGTACGTGGAAAGGACAATCTAGTTGCTGACTGTCTTTCACGAGTTGAAATTGACTGAGTATTTTTGTTTTTTTGTCAGAAGATTCCTCTACTAAGAACAGTAGGGTGTTTTTTGTTGTTTTGTAGGTAAATAAGTAATCTAGTTTATTGTGTACTAGCTCTTTGTGTTTATATGTAGAATTAAATTATGTGTGATAGATCCCTAGGATAAAATTTGTTTTGAATTTGATGTTTGTTTAGGTCAACAAATATTAGATTTGTTGTCTTTTTGGGGGGAGGTGTTACATATTGAGGTAGTTTCTGACCTCCAGCACTCCTAACGAGCCTCTCACTCAGCTCACCTGTTCTCAGTGCACCCAGCTGGTGCTCATCAGCCTGGGTAGCTTATAAAAGGAGGCTCTTTCCCTCATTCTGGTGTGTGACACCAGAGAGCCAACACCTTCAGTTGGTGCTCTTTTGTTTTTGTGTGAAATGAGTGATGTGAGAGGGTGTGGGATTGCATGTCTTTGAAGAAAAGTTATTTAACCCAAGAGTTGTGAAATTTAATTTTTTTAGGATATGTTTTATTTCAGTTTTTCCCCCCATCAAACAAATCCACTATTGTTTTAAAGCCTTTTTTTTAAGTTTGTCTACTCTTTTGGTAGAATTAGTGGGTGGCTGTGAGGAGTCATACCTTCACTCCACCTTTTAGAATCCAGAGGCTTTATTTCTATGTTTGAAAAGGTGCAGATTTTTTTTCTTTTTGTTAGTTTCCCTGTCCGTGACCTCTGTCCTTCATGTGACGTGACTTGCAGAAACGTAACATTATCAACTGACAAGAATTTAGAAAAAGTTAAAATACTTGAACAGGTTTAAAGAGTAGTAAGTATAAAGAGATAAAAAACAATATTTTTGGTTAGAGATATAAATGATTGCTACAAATATAATTCAAACATCAAACAATATAACAACATTTAATAATAAAAAAGGTCAATCTCAACAGCTTATGAATCTGTCCAATCAAATGCCTCATCAAATCCAATAGAAAATGGTACCACTTTTGAAATTGCAGTAAAAATACAAAATTTTCAGCATTCAAACTTTATAGATCACATTAAATAAAACCAGGACTTCTATAAATCATACGTGGAGAAACCTTATAATGTCCTCCATCATGTTCTGATAACTGCAAACATGTTTTCTTAAAAAGAGTTTAAGGCTGAAGCTTTATTCAAACATTAAAACATGTAAAAGAGGTGAAGTATACAGAATTTAAGCTTTCAAACTTTTATTACGGCTCAGTTTCTTTAATTAAATGTAGTAATAGTTTGCAGGAAAACCATGAGTCTCATAAACAATGTTAATTTGACAGCACTTTTTTTAATTTAGTTTTTGTCTTTTGCCTAATATATCTTTATGTTTTAGTCAGAATTTAGTCTCTAAATTGATTTTATTTAAGTCTAGTTTTAGTCTCAACTAAAATCTGAAGTGTAAAGGGTAAGGCATTTTTATGTTCCCTTGAATTTCTGAAGTCATGTTTTCCTCTTGGATAAAATCAAACATCTGGTTTATTTTTTATTTGTTGATGAAAGAGTCAGTTTAGTTTGAGTTTTTGTCCATGTGCTCTTGTTTTTATTAGTTTGTCTAGTTTTTATCAGGAGAAAAAGATTGTTGATGATTAAAATAATTAGTCAACACAACATAAAACCTTCTCTGTCCTCATATTTCTTTTTCTTCTGTCTCCAGGACCCCCCTCCACTGCGCCGCCTCCTGCAACAACGTTCAGGTCTGTAAGTTCCTGGTGGAGTCGGGGGCCGCCGTGTTCGCCATGACGTACAGCGACAACCAGACGGCTGCAGACAAATGTGAGGAGATGGAGGAAGGCTACGCCCAGTGCTCGCAGTTCCTCTACGGTGAGACTGAAAGACCTTTTTATGACGGGTGTGGGAAATCAGAAGTGTTTCTCAATATGTGTACTTCAGCGTACTTCTGGACCTGAGGACTCGTGATACGTCATCAATCGCTGTCGAAGTTCTGTTCCAATACTAAGCCTGCATCACAACAAGTTCGGTTCATAACCCCAGCTTAGGGCAAACAACAGTTAATTCCCGTTAGCTGTAGCGGCTAACTGTTGTTGGCCGTTAGTTTAACTACATTAAGACTATTTTTTCACATTAAATTATCCCACACAGATGTATCATTTAACACTTATATGTGACATGAACCTCGTCAAAGACAATCACTACGAAGTAAACTGATGAGGAGAGCAGATTTGGCCAAGTATAACTGAGTAGCCATGATGACCACAGGCTAACCGACATGAGCAGCCATTATTTGTACAACAGGAAGTGACTTGGGCCGTTAAGCATTTAGCCCGAGTGAAACCGTTGGACAGTGGAGGCTGGAAAGATGGAAATGCATGATTTCAGAATCAGGCAGGTCCGTCTGCTCTGCAAGGCTAAACGTGGAATCCTGCCAATGACAAAGCGGGAACGTCATCACATCCAATGGGGATGTTGGAATGTGTAACGTCATCAGCAGGCGTAGGCAGATCTGGTACCTACACCAGTCTAATCGGCAGCAGACGAGCTGCATGGCTGCTTTTTTTCCTCTGATGGCATCACGTTGATGACATCATCAGTGTGACGAAACACGTCCACGTAAACAATGAAAGGAGCATTGAGGCCATGGACACGTTGGTCAGCTGTTTTCTGTACTTTTGTCCGTCTTAAAAAATGTCGAAACTCGGCGCAGACTGAACAACGTCCTAATGATACAAAGGAGGATGGAATTTATTGTTGGCAAAGAGTCACGTCAGTTACTGACAAAGGGGATTAAACATTTTTCACATTTTGTGTTTTGTTGCAAAAGTTTGAATTCAAGCATGGAGTCATTCAAAGTCGAGCATTTTGATGAATTTACCGGTTGAACAATTTAAATGTGACCAGGGCTCGATCTGTCTCCCCAGGCGTCCAGGAGAAGATGGGCGTGATGAACCGCGGCGTGGTCTACGCTCTGTGGGACTACGAGCCTCAGAACGAGGACGAGCTCGGCTTCAGCGAGGGCGACTGCATGACGGTACTGCAGCGTGACGACGACCAGGAGACTGAGTGGTGGTGGGCGAGGTGTGGCGACCAGGAGGGCTACATCCCCCGCAACCTGCTCGGGGTAAACTACCATGATTGACCTCCTGACATTTAACAAGGGCAGCCGCTCTGACAAACTGAGGAAAAGTGTTTTGGTGTGCAGCGCAGATGTCTTTCCTGTTTTACACCCAAAACGAGTGCCATTTTGTTGCAGTAGTTAATTTTCCGTTCCTGTTGATTCCTTTTCGGTATGTTTCTTTTCCTGCCCCAAATCTCACTTTTACACGTCACCAAAATCACATGATCTGAAGCAACTTATGAAAGGAGAGGTATTAAATGATCCAACCGAAGTTCAGACCACACTATGAAACTTGATAATAAAACACCCGTAATAACAGTTGAGCTCTGCTGCTCATTCTACAAAAGCACGAGTTGGACATCGTTGTAAAGGCTTTCCAATAATGTCAAATAAATTCACCACTGGAATTATTAAGGGAAGATAACTGACTTTAATAATACTTTCAAACCCAAAAGGTTCCTGTGTTCATTCTGACTGCACTTTATAAAGTAGTTACAGTCGTCCGCAAACATATTTTTAAATTTTAGTCATAATTTAGTCTCTACATTGGTTTAATTTTAGTCTAGTTTTAGTCGATGAAATCTGCTGTAAATTTAGTCGACTATAATTTGAAGTGTAAAGGGCAAGCTATTTATGTTTTACATGGCTTCCACTCAGTGCATTTATACATGATGTTAATGAATATCTTTATTTTGAAAATGTAAAAAGAAAATTAGAAAAAAAGAATGTTCGGACAAACAGAAAATCAGCAAATGGATGTTCTGCAATTTTAGCAAACAATCCAAAAACAAATATAAACAAACTGTTAAAGTAACAGTTTAGCTTTTTTTACATTTCAAAAAGGAGCAGAATGAAGTTAAACTTTTTAATTTCCAACCATTCTTCATTGCCAAATAATGACTAGAATCCAGTCTTACCTCCAAAGAAAAAAAAAAAAATACATATATTTGACATGCATATACATGCAGACAAACATACTTATTTTTATATATATTTGTATATATTTCTATTTATTTATATTTACATATATTTATTAATAGTTGTATTTAGATCTATTTTTTTATTTTTATATATCTTTTTATCTGTAATAGTCAACTGCTATTCATTCTAAATTTCTCCCAGGGAGTTTTTCCAAAGGGATTAATGAAGTTCGATCTACTCTAATCTCATCTATATATGCATAAATACATGTGTATACAACCCAGTTGTAAAACCAAGTCTTTTCCTAAAATATCTTTCAGTTTTAGTCATAATTTAGTCTCTAAACTGGTTTAATTTTAGTCTAGTTTTAGTCGATGAAATCTGCTGTAAATTTAGTCGACTATAATTTGAAGTGTGAAGGCTAAGGCATTTTTTGTGTTTTACATGGCTTCCACTCAGTGCATTTATACATGATGTTGATGAATATTTTTATTTTAAAAATGTGAAAGAAAATTAGAAAAAAAAGAATGTTTGGACAAACAGAAAATCAGCCAAATGGAATTCTGCAATTTTAGCAAACAATCCAAAAACAAATATAAACAAACTGTTAAAGTTTAACTTCATTTGCATTTCATAAAGGAGTGGAATGAAGTTAAACTTTCTAATTTCCAACTCTTCTCCATTGCTAAATAATGAGATATATATGTATATATATATATATATATATATATATATATATATATATATATATATATATATATATATGTATATATATATATATATATATATATATATATATATATATATATATATATATATAGATATATATATATATATATGTGTGTGTGTGTGTGTGTGTGTGTGTGTGTGTGTGTGTGTGTGTGTGTGTGTTTGTGTGTGTGTGTATACATATACTTTACACACATATACATACAGACATACTTATTTTTATTTTAAAATTAAACAAGAGCAAAACAGAATTTGGTCATTAATAATGACAAAATCTTATAAATCCTGTCATTAACAGTCTGTGGTTATTGAAAATGCTCATAGTCGACTTTTAATAGAAATGCATAAACTGTGCAGCCATGACTTCAGCAAACTTCACTCCAAACTGACATTTTGGATTTTTTTTCTTATGTTTTATTTTAATAAAATTCTGGCATCATTTCGTCATGAATGCTGTCAGGAAATTTAGTCAGCTAAAATCTGAAGTGTAAAGGGTAAAGCATTTTTATGTTATGTTTTACTTGTTGATGAAAACGTCAGTTAGTTTAGTTTGAGTTTTTGTCCATGTGCTCTTGTTTTTATGAGTTACTGTCTAGTTTTTATCAGGGGAAAAAAGGTTGTTGATGATAACTCAAAGTTTTCTCCTTTCTCCTGACTCGGCTGTGCAGATAAATCTCAGATTTAAAGTTAAAAACTGTCGGCTTCCTCTCCAAACTCCGGTCTGTTTTAATCAGGTTTTCGAAGAATCCGGTTACCCAACACGCTTATGTAAGAGCATTCAGTTTGTTTCTTCGTGCTCTTTAATGAGGCTTTTTTCTTTCACAGCTGTATCTGAGGATCAAGCCGCGGCAGAGGAGCCTAGCTTAGCTGACCGCGGACAAATCCTTTTGAAGACCGGAACATTCTGAGGAGGAATAAACTCTGGAATAACCGAGGAGGCACAAACACCAGCTGATGTTAAACAGTCGTGTGGAAACATCTACGCCTGATTCATGAAGCACATTTGACAGCTTTTTGTTTGGACTTTCGTTATTTGGAGTTTTTTTTTCTCTTGATCCCCTCCAGCAGTGAGGACGGCACAAGTTAGGAAACAAATAATCAACATTTTTGGGTTGTTTTTTATTTTACGAATCACCATAACTCTCAAATGAATGTTCCCTTTTCAAAAATAACTTGTCATTTGCAGCTTTTGGTCTATTTACACTGAAACTGGGACTTACGCCACATCCAGAGCAGATGATTGGATAATTCCCACCAAAGACGGCGTTCGCAATGACCTTTTCTAGATTGCAACTAGGGCTGGGAAATATGTCAGAAAAATAAAATCCCTAATTTCTTTTCTCTCAAAACTCCATTTGCAATTATGGCGATTTTTTTCCCCTTTTTAGGAACAAAAATTCCACGACACACACACAACATTAAAAATTAATTTTGTTGAAATACATCTAAGGACAGTGAATGTTCCCTTTTCTAAAATAACTTGTCATTTGCAGCTTTCAGTTTATTAACACCAAAACTGGGACTTATGCCACATCCCAGCCAGACGTGTCCCGCTCCGGAGCAGATGATTGGATAATTCACGCCAAAGGCGGTGTTCGTAGTGACGTTTTCTAGATTGCAGCTAACTGTTTTTCTCACAACTCATTTTGCAATTTTGGTGATTTTTTTCCCTTTTTAGAGACAAAAATTTCCATGACACAGACATAACATTAAAAATCAACACGACATAAAACAGTTTAAAACTAGAAAGCACTCGGAGAGCGCAGACCTCCGCCAGCACCACAGTCCTCAGCCATATTGTCATTTTGACCATAAATATTAGTCCTACCTTTATTTCATGTAAATATTTAGATTCCTTGACCATGAAAACATACCATTAGCAACTGGATTCATAATGATATCTATTTTAGTTCAGTAGTTATTCACAGAAATCATATTTTTCGCCATTGCGGCCAGACGCTGATCCGGATCAACACCAAAATCGAATCACTTCTTCCTTTTCCCATGCTGAACATTTCCTAAAAATTTCATCCAAATCCATCCATTACTTTTTGAGTTATTTTGTTCATGGACGGACGGACAAACTCTCCCGAAAACATAACCTCCTTGGCAGAGGTAACAACAGATAAAATAAGGCAGGTATAAACACTAAAAGAGTTGTGTCATTGTTTTTAAAACAATTTAAAACCAACTAAAAAAGCACTCAAGACCTCCGCCAGCGCCACAGTCCTCACCCATGCTGTGATTTTCACCATAAACATTCTTCCTACCTTTATTTCATCTAAATATTTAGATTCTTTGACCATGAAAACATAACATTAACAATTGGATTCATTATGGTATCTACTTTAGTTCAGTAGTTCTCCTTAAAAATCACATTTTTCGTCATGGCGTTTTTTCTTCTGGATCTAGCTCCAAAGTTTTTGAAAATACAACAAGTCAGATTGAACACTCCAGACTCCAACATATCTTGGACATGTATTGTTGTTTGTTTCAAGTCTATGTATTATTTGTTCCCTTGCTATGACGAAAATTCCAAGGATATCTAAATTTTTCTTGTTCTGGATCAGAGAATCCAGAATTTTGTCAGGATCCAGATCAGTCTTTGATATCTTGTAGAACCTGTTGGAAACTTGCCCTGTTTTTATTTTTTCAAATGCTCTGACTATTTTTGGTGGAGTAATATGCACAAATGCTGAAAATGGTCCTATCTCACAATGTTAAAGAATCATTAAAAAAATTCCAGGATCCAGACGGTGATCCGGATCACTCCCAAAATCGAATCATTTGTTCCTTGTCCCAATCTGAACATTTCCTGAAAATTTCATAAAAAATCTGTCCATAACTTTTTGAGTTATGTTGCTAACAAAGAAACAAACAAAACACTGGTGATAACATAACCTCTTTGGTGGAGGAAATAAAACAAGTAACTAAAAACAAACCATAAAACACTAAAACAGGAGCAGAGTCTCATGCGGGGTTAAAAGCCAAGGAATAAAGCAGTGACAGAAAAAGATCAATCCCCCCTTATGTAGTTTGGACGTAGGCAGGCTTGTCTACATGAATACTGAATTCTTCTAACAGTGATAATCTCATAAAAAATTGAATCCCACAAATGTGCTTGTGGAAAAATGGCAGGGCCTACCATATTAAAGAGTGTGAATTTTTAATATTTATATTTTCAAACCGTGCCACAACTTACAAGCTGAGTAAAGGAACAAAATTATGATTTGTTATTTTTAAATCTTGTGCAAGAAATAATTAAAATTAATCTGTTATATTCCCCAGCCCTATGTTGACCTAAAGCATTGGCATAATTCACTGAAAGTCTAAATCACGTCTTGAATGCCCAAACATTTAAAAATAAAAAAGACCCAAATCTTTCACAGTACTGATGAGTTACTTTTTTAAATTAATTTTTATTACTTTAACCTTATGACTGAACTCAGCTGGACCGTCCTGATGTGACCAGGCTGCCATGTTGTTTTTTTCTATTTGAGTTTTAATTGTTTCTGAAGCACAAACATGAATGTTCTAGAAAAGCACTTGTTGAATGAAAGTTTTGTCCTGACCTTGTTGTTTCTGTCGTTTTTATGACTTGATTGTCTTGAAGTTCATTCTTGGATTTGTAAGATGTGTTGACACTGAGGTGCTTTTCCATCATCGTCTCAACTGCTCGATTTTTTTAATCGTAAGTCAAGGCAGTGGTTCTATCGAACGTCTTCTGCTCAAAGGTAAAACACAAAATCTCAAACAAAATTAACAAATGCTCTGGTGAGCTTCAGACTAAAACGTAACGTAAACACACTGCTGATTTGTCAGACAGTAACGCCACGTCAAGCCTCCAACACGAAAATCAAACTCCTCTTCCTGAATTCTGGACTTATCTGTCATTTTCTTGCTCTGTTAGCGTCTCTGTACAGCCGGGCATTCACCGTGCCATTTTCCATTTGTTTTGAATTTCTGCAAAGTCGTGTGTTGTGTGTTGTGTGTCGTGCTTTGTGCGGTATACGTGGGGAAATGAGAAGAGATTAACACCTCACAACGTGCTCCCGATCACAAGATCGTTGATCGCAAGAAAATCAAACATGTTTGAAATCCTGGTCGCTCCTCGTGAACAGTGTTGGGCAAATTACATAAAGGCGCTATGAGGAGAATCCATTTCTGGCGACATAAAGACTCTGCTACCCATGAGCACACGCGGCGACTGTTGTAAAGACGTGACCCAAGCCAAAGCGTGTGTTTGTTGTGATGCTAATGAATGCAGCTCGGACCTTCCTCAGAACTCTGCATTGCTTTACAACTTCTTTTTTCAACAACTTACAGGATGCAAAGCCACGAGGTAATGTATCTCTTTCTAGTTACGTAGCGGTAGTTTTTGATGTGTGACAACAAGCAATTTTTGGAAAACTTGGTATCGTAGTTTTGTTGCCGGCTATATATGTCTACTTACAGCCCGGTGCTCTAAGACGTGTCTGAATAATATAAATTTGCTCTAGTTTTAATTGTCTTGTTCCTGAAGTTGAGTATCCAGGCCAGTCCAGCCCTGTCCGACCAGACCGTGAAGCTAAGGAATAGCATTTATAGCTAACCTATTTTGATGCTATAAAACTCATCTTAAAGTGTGTATTTCCATCAGGCAGATATCTAAAAGGGAGACTTTTTTGTAATTACTTAGAAACTCCTCATAGCATCTTTAAAAAAGTAGTTATAGTTACTAGTTACTTTCTCAAAAAAGTAACTGAGTTACTAACAGAATGAATTTGAAAAAGTAATTAAAGGTGTAGTCAGCGATGTGGGAGAAAACGAGTGGAGAGGTAGTTTATAAATTAATTTAACCCGCCTCTCCCTTCATACCTCACCCCTGGCTCCACCCCTGAAAGCTGATGGACATGCATCGTCATGGAAACGGACGTAGAAACTGCGTAGCTGACCAACGTAGCTAAGGTAACCCCGACTCGTCAGACAACTCGACTGCCATTATTGATAACATCACAACAACAGAACGTTCTGGCAGATTAGACAATAAGATGAATGTCCGACGGCTGTTACTATTATGTGAAGCACCACAAAGCTAATGTTGCTAACCTATCCAGCAGAAAGACGGCGACATCTGCATCCGCTTTCAGGTCTTTCAATTAGCGGAGTTCCCTCCACCGTCGGAAAGCAACACCAATGTTGACCCAGGTCTTCGCTCTTTCATGGTCATAGCCCTTCTTTTTCACTTTTCACTCCTCTGACCTTTTTCTTTTGGGCTGTTTTTCAGCCATTGCTGCTGCACCTGTTGTATCTCTCTCTTACGCTAACTGCGCACGCTACGCTACCTACGACTCCCCCTCCCCCCTCTGTCTGATCTGTGCATGAGTATGATCGCCCCCTGGATGTGGGGAGGGGTGTACCCTGTTTTGGTGACTCGGCCCGAGCCACAGTATTTTCCTGCTGAAATTCAGAGCCAAGGCTGTGTATTGAAACCAGACTTTTTTTTTCAACATACTGTCAGTGGGGACATCTTGTGGATGGAGAGGAGAAATACGGTGAATTTGAAAAATCATGCATTAGATTAGAAGTTCGCTGACTTCACCTTTAATTCGATTATCCGTTACATGGAAAAAGTAGTGGCATTAGTAACGCCATTCGTCCCAACACTGCTTGTGAAGGTATCACACAGTAGAAGCCACGAGCCAACTCGCCTTAACCTCTTTCACAGAGCATCTCTGAAATAACGTCAAAACAAGCGCTGCTTACTTCCAATTCTTGCTGAAAAGTTGAGAGACCGTTTTGTCTTTCCAGTGAATTTCTTGCCCAAACACGACTTATTTTTGTTGTTGTTGTTTCCCCACAAAGAATGGCACAGATTCCCAAGGCAACGTGTTTTTATTTGTTGCGCGTCTTCAGTGTGAGTCCCCCACTTCCGGGTTCCTCTTCTTCTTCTCCTGCCTCTTAGTGACGTTGCAGTTCCCGATACAAGAGTCCAGCTCCCAAACACCACAGAAGAAGAAGAAGGACACAGACGTGTGGTGTATGGACGCGTAGTGTGAGCAGTGAAGTCGCATCAGAGCATCAAGTCGTAAAGTGTGAGAACAGGATTCATCGCTACGAAATATTGAGCTCAGCGATCTAGTCGTACAGTTTGAGATGATTTAAAATATTGCACAGTCTACCCAGCTTAACCAAACTTGTTTCCTTAAGGTGCGTTCACACCGGACGCTACTTGTACTACCTCGGCGATCACTCTCCATTCATAGTCAATGTACAGCCGCGATGGGGCGGGGCTAACCCTCCCGCGATGCAACAGCCGCATACAAGACGATCACTTCACTCATCGTGCGATGTCAAAGTTAAAAAAAGTTGATCTATTCAGGCGATGTCGTGTGTGGCTGTGCGGCATCAGCCAATCAGCGGTGTGCGTACGTGTGACAGTACTCGAGACAGACAGTTATTCATCCGGACTACAGGGCAGATGAGTTCCGTCTAGTGTTCCGTCTAGGCGGAACTAATGTCAGTGAGGACATTAGTTCCGCCTAGACGGACTGCGGTAAACTCACAGATGATGCTGCTGCATCATCAGCTGCAGTGTTTTGTGGTTGATAAGTGAGTGAAAAGGATACAGCTGGAATAATGTCCGCTTATACATCCTATTATATGATACATATGATAGCGGTGAAACTCGAGTGGACGTGACGTCACCGAGCGACGGCCGGCGGCAGCGGTTACCAAAATGAGGTATTTATGGACGCGCGACGCTACGTCAGTGGGCGACACGACTTTGGTAGCTGGGTCGCTTGCGGTGTGAGTGTGTGTTTGTGCATCTTAAATATCCGATATAGGCACTCCGATAGATTTATTGATCTAATTAAGTTGTAGAATATGCTTATGCTTAAGTTAAACACAGTGGCTATTTTGTAGGGCTGCGATGATACACTTTTCTTCTGATTTTTATAGGTGGCGATTCGCTTTGAATTACGATTCTACGATACTACCAATTTTTACAATCTTTAGTTAGTTTTTTTAACACCAGTAAAAAGATGAACAATGATGATGCCTACAGACTATATCAGGAAAAATACACATCACATGTGAGTCTGTTTTTAGGATTTATTCAGCAATATATTTTAACCAGCTGTTTATACTCTCTCTTCAAAAGACTGGACTGACTTTAAAAGTGGATTATTAACACAGACTAACATGAAGCATTTAAATTAGGAAAAAAAAAACGTTGAACAACAAAACCATCAAACAAAAAGTTCTGATACTTATATGAATCGACTTTTTCTCCCACCCCTACTATTTTGCGATTTGAGAATATATATAATTTTGTGTCTACTGAATTTATTGAGGCTACTTTTCACGGTTTTCTAATTTATTTGCTATTTACTTTATTTAACTGTACTTATTAAATTTCTTGAACCCATTGATTAATAGCAAATTGCTCAGTTTTCTTACAGTCCATACTAGGGCTGGGAAATATATTGATTAAATGAATTAATTTGAACGATTTTCGGCAGATGATTTAAAAATTTAAAAAAAAAATCATTTACTTGTTTAAATTGTAAGTAGATGCAAAGTTTCAAAAATGTAAATACTGAAACTTACAGTTTCCATGTTGGTGGCCCTGTCAGGTTTTACACTTTTATAGACTTGCACTATGTTTTTTAAATTAGATGAAATATTGATCAGAGAGAAACATGTTAACAAGCTGTGAAAATCCCTCAGCTTCAGTGTTTATGTAGACAAACCTGCCTGTGTTAGAACTACATAATCAACATTTATTACACACACTTTCATTTAAGAGGGAAATTCTGATTGGTTTAGGAATACATTTAGACAACATAAAGGCAGAACTTCATTCATGTCGTTTTTGTGTCACTTGGAGAAAAATTGATTAAAATTGTAAGTCAAGTTTTGAGGATGATAAAATCAGGGATTTTATTTTTAGGTCACATCGCCCAGCCCTAATCCATACTACAAAATAAGTAATAAAAGTCTGTTTGACTCAGTGGCGACTGCTCTAAGACTGCAAGGGAAGCTCAGCTTCCCCTAAAATGTCCCCAAAAAAGTGTTGATATGTCCTGCTGTGTGTACATTTCATGGACTAAATATGCTCTAGAATACCTTCATCTTTTGTTCAGAATCAGCTACTTATCACAGGTAACTCTAACTTCTGCATGATGATTGGATGATCTGTCTGAGGCCGAATCCCTTTTTGATTGACAGTGAAATGAGCCAATCAGCGATCTTGAAGTATAACCCTCCACCGGAGCATCTTCTAAGTTTTACATTCAGTTGTTCTGGACTGATCCGGAGGCTTTATCGATCACCAGTGACTTTATCTTTCTTAAAAACAACTAGCATTGTGTTTGAAGATTCTCTCCTGTCACTTTTTCTTTTCACCAACGAGCAGCTGCAGCTGCAGAGCTTCTCCCCCTGTCACTCACACTCACAGCCTGTCAAACAGTAGTCTCACCTAGCATCTCCAGCTGCTAGCAAGCTGCACATCATGGCAGAATTGACATTTAAATAAACAAATTTATGATGTAGGCCGGAAAAAAATGAGCTTCCCCTCCTTGACTGACCAGCAGCCACCACTGGTTTGATTCCTGCTGATATCGTATTGGATCGATATCGGTATTGTATTGGAGGTGAAACAGTTGTATCGGGACACCCCTAGCTAAGACCATACCTGGTCATAGATCGGACCTAAAGTTGTCTTGTGTGCAGCCAGTCTTACGTTTTTATGTTTCTTCTTTGGAGCTAGCAGTTTCCATCTGCTTCCAATCGTTGTGCTAAGCTAAGCTAACACATCCAGGGCTTTATCTCTGTACTGATATGAACCTGCTGTACGTCTTCTTTCTACATAAACTGATTTTTTAAATAAACCAACATGTTTTTGTTCCGTTCTGAAGAAACTGGAGCAGGAACGAGTCGAGATGTTTTATTAAAGTTTATTCATCAGCCAGAAGGACGGCGAGGAGAAACAAATCCACTCTGTAAAGTTCAGATCTCCGCATGCAGAGTTCGTAAAAACAAAGTGCAAAGTGGACGCTCGAACGGTTAGCGCTTCATGATGCTACACAGGATCCATGAAAGTACATTCAGGTTTACAATTGCACAGAAGCTCGGAAATCAAAGAAACTAGAAGCTGTTTCAACACTCGGTACATATTTGATATTTTAAAGAGGAGGTTAAGAGTTCTCACTGCCAGAGCATGCAGGTTATGGTTTAGAAAGCTGCCGTCACGTCGAACCTACGAAGTTTAATATCAGCGATAAACATGGACGAGAGGAGAGAGACGCCAGAGCGAGTGCTGGACCGAGACCGAGAACTGTTTCAGAGTTAGACCAGGAAATGATCTGAGACATGGAGGGACGAAAACACTAAAATACGAGGACATTTTTAACCCTTTAACCACCAGCTCAACTGTTCAGCAGAGGTCATCATTACATTCAGGGATATTTACTGTTTTAAAAAACAGAACAAATCAAACCATTGTTTGACTCCATTATCAAGGAACAAAGAAAACCACAAACAAACTAAAAAAACAGATATTTTCTTGTGGGATTGAAAGGTTTTAAAAGCCAACAGGTGATTGTGTGAGGACACAAATATGCACAAAAATTTGGTACAAAATCAACTAGAAAAGTCTAAAATTATGCAGAAATAACTAAACCCTTTAAGGCCCAAGACCGTAGATTATAGCCAGAAAATTCTAATTTTTGAAGCTGAAATGTTTGTTTCACTTTCTGCTAAAATCCATAAAAATCAAAATGTACATAAAATTTAACATGTAGCTTTTTGTATTTCATTTGATACATTAGGTGTTTTTGGCAACTGATAATCCATTTGAGGACATTTTTTTCATTTATCTGATTGTATTCAGATGTTTTTTTGTAATTTGTTGATCATATTGAGTAGATAGAGATATTATAAAAGTATGTATCAAATATGATACAATTGGCTTTATAGGGTTAAAATAGATTATGTTGAATTTGAAAAACACAAAAAATGTTTTTAATGAATAACACGCTTTGTATGCTCGTATATATCATCATATCAGTAAATGGTTACATTTTTTAAAATAATTATGGTAAAAATAATAGCAGCTTTAAGCTTATTAAAACTTTAAGTCCCACAAACAAAAGATCAGTTCCTTGTAGAATTCAAAAGACAGAAGAAAAGGAGAGCTTCAGAAAGTGCTAGAAACAAAAAGAAGAAACTTCAAGGCTTTGTCTTTATATTATTAAAATGCCTTTATTTTAAGGGCATGCTCATGTAAACCTTAAAAACAAACTTTGACGCGTTTCGGCATGAAGCCATCATGCAAACAGATGTTAGGCTTTAAAAGGGCCTTTTAAAGCCTAACATCTGTTTGCATGACTTCATGATGAAGGCTTGAAGTTTGTTTTTAAGGTCTACATGAGCATGCCGTAAAAATAAAGGCATTTTAATAATATTAAGAGAAAGCCTTGGAGTCTCTTCTTTTTGTTTCTAAGAAATTCTCAGTTCTTTTGGTTTGTTTGCAGTTATTTTCTGTAACATAAAACATTGGCAGAAACAAACGTGTTAGGTTTATTTAACACATTAAATATTCCTGAATTTAATGACCTCTGCTACACAGTTGAGCTGGGAGTTAAAGGGTTAAGATTAAACTCTGTCCAGAGGAGGTTTTTCAAAATAATCCAGGTGATTCCAGCAAACTCGTGTTACACCTCATCACACAGAGGCCGCGATGGGATACACAAAAACTAAAGATTCTGATGAAAAACTTAATTTTTTTGTAAGACAAAAGAGTCTAAAACAGGGATGTTTCAAACGAAGGATGATCGGGTCGAGGTTGATTATATTTGTTTGATACCAATCCTATTTCTTCTTCTCAATCCGACAACAGTTCCTTTGTCTTTGAGAAGACGTCGGCTTACTTTAGGTTTTCAGTGGCAACATCGTCAAACACATGGCAGCGATCCTGATATTTGGTGCAATGCTGCACAGTTTAACGATTAACCCTTTAACTCCCAGCTCAACTGTTTGGTAGACATCATCAAAGAATTCAGTGATATTTAATGTTTAAAATAAATAAATAAATAAAATAAAATCATTGTCTGATACTGTTCATACTTCAGGGAACAGAAAAAACTACAAACAAAGACAAAAAAACTCAGATGTTTTCTTGGTGTGGGATTTAAAGATTTTTAAAGCTAACAGTTGATGACGTGATGAAATAAAAATGCACAAATGTTAAAGTTATTGTAAAAAAAAAAAAAAAAAAAGCAAAAAAAATAACTTAAAATAGATATTGAGTTTAAAAAACAAAAAATGTTTTTGATGAATAAGAGATTAAATATCTATCTGTATGTCAATAATGGTTAAATTTGTAAAATAATGACGCAATAATAATAATAACTTTTACCTTTTAAATCCTTCACAAAGAAAATCTCAGTTATTTCAGTTTGATTTTTTTTATATATAATATATGAAATTTAAATCACTATTCTTTTCCCACTTATCTTTATTAGTGAGCTGTTTCATTGTTTGAAAATATAAAAACTAATATTTAAACTCCTCTCATGACATTCGGCCCCTGATCTGCTAAAGCTAAAGAGTTTACCGGAGTCTCCCCAAAGTTACTTCAAATAAACAAAACCTCAGAATTTTGCCAAAGTTCTGAAGATCTTGCAAAACTTAACCGACTTTTGTTAATTTGAATCTGGAAAAAAATCCTGAAGACAAACGTAAATGTTCAGTTTTTCCCTCCATGTCTCTTTAAGGGCTTTTCAGAAAAAATTTTAAATCTGAAGCCTGAAAAAAATCATCATCATGAAAAACTTTAATTCCAAGAGCTCATCTGCAGCTCGGTAAAAGATTCTGGAGTAATCAGAATCAAACCTCCATGTTTGTAGTTCATTCGTGTCTGACGGAGACTCGAAAACAAAATTTTAAAGATGAAGGACCGACTCCAGAGACTGGACTAAAAGATTCATCATTAAGTTTAAAAGTGAATAAAGTGTCAAAAAATAAAAGAAAACAAAAATAAACTGATGGTCCAGTTAAAAAGACTCAAGTTCACAAGTTTAACTCAAAAACTTTGATGCAGTTAATGATCACATTAAAGTCAAGATTTATGCAGAAAAAATCAGCAATCTGACTCATTCATAAGAATCCTGCAAATTAGTTTCAAGAAAGGTCTAGTGTTTGTATTTTTTAATTGAAATATAATTTAATGTTTAACACTTGGCCCAAATCTTCCTACGAACTAATTATTTCACGCACCATGCCGATGCGTCAAGAGTTTAAGGGGCCGTTTACATGACGCCGAAAACGGTCAATTCCGCAAACATTTCGTTGCGTTTTGGCCTTCCGTTTAGATGAGACCACGTTGCGTTTCCACCTAAAACGCAAGCTTTTGAAAACGCTCCCCAGAGTGGAAAGATTTGAATCCGCTCTGCCATCCGGCCTCGTGTAAACACAGAGCAGAGCGTTTCAGGGGGAAACGCACTCCCAGTTTCAGGTGAAGGCTGCGCGCGCATACCAGGAACACAACAGCTTCAGCCGTCCGCCGAGTAACGTGTGAGCGTCTTACCGTGCTCGGTTTGTCATCCAGAAAAAACTATCCAGACCGATTTGTTGTCCGAACTGATCTGTCGTCCAGAAAAGAAACTCCTGCTTCTCTGTGCGTCTGTTCGCCATTGTTGTTTGTGAAAGGTTTTCTTCTTCGTTCGTGTGTTGTAGCAGCGCTGCCTCTCTGCGGAACTACACCGCCATCTACTGAACCAGCATGCACACTACAGCGGATTAACAGGGGATTAACTCATCTCCAGCGGTGTCATCTGAACGCAGAAGAATTTGAAAATGCAAAGGAAGAATCTTTGCGTCTTCAAGTCAGGAGTTTCCATGTAAACGGCCCCGAAGTTCCTCAACACCGATGACAGAGGCAGGAGTTTCTTCACCCTGTGCACTGACTCACAGGCACAAACAGCAGGGTCATGACCAGTGTTGTGTGCAACGCGTTATAGTAATGTAACTACTTTTTCTGGTAAAAAGTAAAGTAACGCACTACTTCTGAAAGTTTGGTAACTAAACGTAGTTCCTTTTTTAATGTGGTGCGATGTTACTTTTCCCACAGACGGATCTGACACTGAAACTTTAATCTAAAAATCCTGATTTGAATATCAGAATCCTGACTTTAGTTCTAGAAATTTGGTTTTGATCCCAGATTTATGACTTTTATTCTCCATATTCTGACTTTTCTCATATATTTGACATTTTAGCTTTTGGTAAAATAAAATCTAAATGTGAAAATATTCTTTTGCAGGAGCATTTTTCCTTTTCTGTACCTAATAAAAACAAACTGACAGGATTTTGAGCCTTTTTAACAGAATTTAAACCCAAACTTGAAGCTTTTGGCAAATATCATTTTTCGACAGATTTAACATTTAAGGAAATTATTTTTAGTTTTGGGGGTTTGAGTGGAAAATGATTAAATGAATAAACTAAAATTTAAACATGTCAAATGTTTTTTTGATTTCAGTTTGATTTTCTTTTACCGTTGTTCATGAGCTCAGAGCTGATTTTTGGGCACATAAATTTAAAAAAAAAAAAAAGTCCGTCATCGTCCTCGTGCAGAAGTTAACGAGCTGAGACGGGAACCCTCGTTAAACCCCCCCCCCCAAAACCTCATGTTCAGTCTGAGCGTGTGCAGAGTGGACTTTTGGGAGGGGGGGGGCGACAGTCACATCTTTACTCAAATCCCCCCACAATAATCCCGCCGCCTCCTCACGTCACACTGCGTCAGATTAACGGATTGATGTAACGAGGGGGGCGGGGCTTCAGAGCTCCTGCAGGTTCTGGTCGTGGTTCTGGTTCTGGCTCTGGTTCTGGTCGTGGTTCTGGTCCTGGGAGGCCGGCAGCAGGCGGGCGACGTGGCCGATGCCCTTGGTCACGCCCTCCCTGAAGAGCAGCTTGGCGCCCAGTCGCAGGTACTCGGGGTGTTTGATGAAGCGGAAGCGAACCACGGCCCGCTCACCTGTTCGCAGCTCCTCCTGATTAAATAAAAAAAAAGATTTAACATCCTGTCAGAAACTTTGAACTCCACCAGGACTGGACTGAAACAAAGAAAACATTATTAAAGCAGCAAATCAAACTCTAAGGACGAGCAGAGACCCTTAACAAATACAAAACTGTGTCTTTTATTTCAGTTAAATCTTTATTTTTAAAGTTAAGTGTGGTATCTTTGGTTCATTACTTCTTTTTGGACAAGATGTAGATTAAATTCATGTTTCTTATGAAGTGATGGCTTCATTGGCCCTGCAGCTTTCTGATTTAAAGTTTTTCTGTTTTCTTATGCTCAGAGTTAATGACTGTTTGGTAAAACAGGGGCAGATCATATAGTATTCTTCTGTCTGCTCCTTTTCATTTATCACCTCAGCCAAGGAGGTTATATTTTCACCGGTGCATGTTTATTAGTCTGTTAGCATGATTACGCAAAACTACTGACATAGCTTTACAAGAAAATTTTACCAGAGCTGTGGTTTGGTCCAAGAAAGAAGTCATTACGTTTTGGTGGTGATATGGAATTTTAATAAATGTAATCACTGCCGTTTTTTAATGGATTTGCTTCCAGTTTCACAGAATAATTTTGGGTCCATGTCTCTACCATCAGTGTAAATTTCATCTGGATCTGATCCACACTGATGTCATAAAAAAACACTGAACTTTATAATATAATTTTTTTTTTCTTTTTGAGAAAATGCTCAATTTTGGGGACAAAATCAACTAGAAAAGGCAGAAATGTTCGTAAATAACTTAAGTAGCTAATAATAGCTGATATTGAGTTTGACAAACATTTTCTTTTGGATGGATGGCAGATTATATTTAAAATCATCATAACGTAAAATGGTTAAATCAAGTATTTAAAATTGTAGTGGCGTTCTTTCAGGACGTCAAAAAAACCACTTGAGCTGTAGACACGGCAACTTAATCTCACGCGAATGACAGGAGATGTAGTTCCATTCAAAAAAGGTGTTTAATGAAGAAAACAAAGTTTACAATACACTCCAGTCACACGGTAGGAAAACTGTGAGCTCCCGTGTATGTCCGCAGCTCTCTCTCATCTGACCCAGCTCTGACCTCCAGGCACGTAAAACTGCTCATGACATCACTTCTCAATTAAAGGGGTACAGCAATTTTTTAAAGAATGGAGCAAAGCCTTATAAACAAAGCATGAATTAACTTTTAACCTTTTTAAACATTATTTATCTTTTATAAGACTAAAACATGAAATATTTTACCAATAACTCAACTATGAATTTACATTACATTTTAACTTAAATCAATCAAAGACTTGGCTCTTACAAAAATAATAATGATGGTAATAAGACCAATTTCTCTATATCCTAAAACATTGTCAATGATGTATCATGTTTTTAACACATTAAATATCCTGAATTTATTGATCTGTTGAGTTAAAGGGTTAAGACTGAGAAATGAAAGATTAAAAGATGGACTAAATAGGAGATATACTTGAAAGAATAAATGACTTTAAGCATTTTCACATCTTTGAACTCATGAACTGTTCTTTATTATGAGCTGTAATTACTTTATAGTCTTAAAATAATGTTTTTAAAGTCCTGTGTAAGTAATGTTGAACCTTTTTTATGTCCGACAATGTCCTTTTGTTCGTAATATTATTGATATGTTTGCCTGGAAAACAATAAAAATCAAATATAAAACATATGACATGTTCACCTTCCCCTGTAAACACTCCACGGTGGCCGTCTGCCTCACGTTGCCGACGTGCACGGTGACCTGCGAGCCGCGGCGGAAGGTCTTGGCGTGGAAGAGCAGCACGATGGCGGCCTCGAACTGGCAGCAGATGGTCGGGTTCATCTTGGGGCTGACCATCACCATGCCCTGCAGCGGCCAATCAGACGTCAGGGTTACTGAAGAGATCTATCACCCTCGTTTAAACTAGCCAGTCAGAGCCAAGCAGAGTAAAGTGGGACTTTTTCATTGGCTGCAGACTTTAATTCATGAACTGTAGATCCAAACATACACCCCCTGGCCAAAAAATGGATTTAACTAAGCAAACAGGTCTGAGCCTCCTGTTGGATAATTACTGCATAGGTGATTATCTTTCAGCTGAAACAAGTTATTTACCGCTTTATGTTCAGTCGACGTCTGACAGGTCATTTGTCCTCAGTGGACGTGAACACTCACCTTGCTTTACTTGTTTTTGTTTAGTTATTAATTATCCGACAGTCACAAAGAATTTGACAGAGCTTTGCTGCTTCTGCAGAGTTACCGCTCTGTGCTGAAACCTGACACCACAGTCTGGGCTCATTTGCATACTAACAGCTGATTGGCTGATTACTGAGGGCTGTGTGTTTGTCCTACAGCCTGTGAAGATGTAACGCAGGGACAGAGAAAACAGAGGAAGCAGGTGCTGTGTCTTGTCTGTTTTCGGCTAATTTTCCCGCTACTGCAGTTACTTTTGTCGACTTAAATTTGTGACATTTTTTCTTGGTGCACCAGTGCATTCAAGAAAAAATGTTAGGTGCACTCTCACAAATTTTGGGTGCATGTGGGATTGACCTCAGCTCACGTGACCTCTGACCTTGCGCAGCAGCGAGCGGTCGAAGCTCCCCAGAGCGAGCGTGGCGGCCTGTCCCGCCCTCAGCACCCTGCAGGCCGAGCGGTTCCTCTGGATGCTGCCCACCTTCAGGCGCAGGAAGCGACCCTCGTCCGTGGGGCCGACCACCAGGCGCTCGCCCTCGCGGCACACGCCACTGAAACACGCAAACGACACGCGGAGGGTGAGCGACGCAGTGTATGCTGGGACTGATTCTGCTTTTGGATGACAGGTGCAGTTCAGGTGTTCTCACCTGTACAGAGTTCCTCCCACCACGGTCCCAACGTCAGGCACGGAGTAGATCTCATCCACCTGCAGAGAGCGAAGAGTTCAGACCAAACAGTCGACACTTTCAGACGATCAACGGGACGAATATTCGACCAAATCACCTGAAGGAACCTCATCATATATTTATAACGATTATGTGTTCTGTAATATACATGCTGTTACTAGGGCTGTAAATCTCAATTTGGCTTGTTGCATTTTTCAAATCACAGAAGGTTCAATATTTTTAGCCCAAAATGTGTTGAACATTTTGACATTGTGATGCAGTTTTTTGCAATTTCATGCTATTTTTTTTTTACCTCTCTTCATACACTTTTTCCCACTTTTGGACCATTTTTACCTTTTTTTAACCCCATTTTTTTACAACTTTATGCCTATTTTGCCCCCATTCATCTTTTTAGGTCACTGTCAGAACCATTTTTGGAATTTTTACATGGTTTTTGAAATTTAATTTCAAATTTAATTCCCAATTTTGCTGCCATAATCAATTTTCCTAATCCACTTTTGGATTTTTTTTGTCAATTTTTCCCAAAAAAATTTTTTTGCACCTAGTTATTGACCTTTTTCTGCTTTCATACCATTTTTACCCAGTTTTTACAATTTCATACCTATTTTGCCTCTGTTCTTTCTGCACTTTTTCTTAAATCTTTTATCCTTAGATTAATTTAATGTCATATTGGTTTTACTATAAAAAGATCTACTGCTTATGTTTGTTTAAGAATACATAAGATGAGGAACATTAAAACAATTGCAGAGTAATTGAGGAAAAAAAATCACAATTAGATTTTCTCAAATCATTCAGCCCTAGTTGTTACATGTGGCCCTTCTTCTCCTCTGTCTCTCCCTGGTCCTCCTCCTTTAAGACTTATATTTGAGCGAAACACTTGAAAAAATAAAGGGAATCCTCCAGGTCTTTGGTGAGGGACATGAAGCATCTAAGTATTATAAAATGCTTTTGGAATGTGTGACTCTGAGGTGTTATTATCTTTTCCACAACCACAGGTTTTAACCAATCATGAAGCTCTATTTTTCGTTTAACTTATGTAATTATTCATGTTTCTTTATCATGTTTATGAATGTAAAGGATTTTTTTTAGATTTCTATTTATTTTGTATCTAGGTTTATTTAAATGGGTATTTTCTTGTTAATCTTGAGATCTATTTTTTCTAATCAGCTATTATTGTTAATACTTTTAAAACTAGTATGTTTGTATTTTTGTGTTGTTTATTCACTTTTTGATTCTTGTTATTATTGTTTCTAGATTTAGAGTGGGTGGGTATTGTGTTTGGATAAAGGGCATAAATATTCCTGTTTGCTAAATGAAAAACTATTAATAAAGCATTAAAATAAATAAATAAACCTTAAATATGCAGGATCAGTTTGATCATTTTAGGAGCTTGTTACAACTAAATATTTGTCCAAATACACCTGAAGAAACAGCATTACAAACATTTTGGGGACGTAAGACTGACTATTGGTTCAAATAAACCTGAAGTGTGGGGTGTCAGTAAAATCATTTTGAGGCCTTTTGACAACAGAATATTTTCACAAATGAACTTAAACTTTGAGTTTAGTGCATAATAATAATTTTTGAGGTTTGTTTGTGCAGACTTTACTGAAGCTCTTCTCCACACTTTGGTTCATCCTGGTTTTGTTTTCTTTATTTGAGCAGATGTTTTATGAGCTTCCTCTCATGTTCATACCTGGAACTCGGTGAGCTGCTGCATCAGCTCCTCCTGCTCCTTGCTGTTGCTCAGAGGAGGAAGAATGTTCAGGAAAACCTTCAGCAGGTCCAGACTCTCCCCGGACACGCTGGACAAGCTGAAGATCGGAGTGATGCTGGAAAATAAAACAAGAGTCCAAACCAGAAACCTTTAAAACACGAGAGCTGTGATATTAGCGTGTTTTAAAGAACCAATGCAGACTGGCTTTATTGGGTCACCATGACAACAGGAGTATTATTGGATATATCAGAGTATTCCCGAGTACCTTGTAGACTGGGTAAACTGCTGCGCGGCCGTCACCGCATCGTCAGGATTCGATACCACCATGGGAACCTTGTTGCAGCCCGGTTGCTTCAGGACCCGCTCCAGCTGACGGACCGTCCTGTCCACAGTGCCCCGCGAGCACAGGTCCACTTTACTGACCACGATGAAGATGGGAACTTTCAGCGCCATGGCCAGGCCCAGGTGCTCCCGGGTCGTCCCGGCTGATTGGAGGAGAGCAGAGACACTGATCAGAGACTCCATTACCCAGAAGCCATCAGGCCACCGCCAGGAAATCAACTTAACCCTTAACAGAAAGCATGTGGTGAACAAACAATATGAACACTAAGATGATTTTTTCTCCAACACTCTGTAAAGCTCACACCAATAATGAAGCTCTACCTAATCTAATTTAATTTAACACTACCTCTCAGTCTTTAAACCTGTTCACATATTTTTCAGCTTTTAACACAAACCATCCCTCATTATTTACATATGTCTTTTTCTGTGTTTGAAATGGAGCGTCGCATAAATACACTGCAAAAACTCAAATCTAAGGAAGTTTATTCATCCTATATCAATTCTTAAAATCTCACAAAACTTACTGTAAGCCATAACTGCCTGACATGTCCAGCTACGCATCTTATTTCAGGATTTAAAAACAGAAAATAAACCCGAATTGCTTAAATAATGAATTTAAAAAATCTGCCAACGTGGCAAGATTAATGCTGCCTGTACGATGTCTTGGAAATAAGATCTTAAGAAGTTTATTTATCTGATTTTAAGACCCGCAAGGAGTAAGATTTTTCATGTTTCATAGGCAGATATTTTCCTCATAATTACAAGTTATTAAATGTTTTTGTTGTTTTTAGTTCCTTGTAATAAAAGGGTTGGTATTGTGGATATTTTAAACTTGCTAAGATCTGAGTTTTGCAGTGTAGAAAAAAATTATATATACATATATATTTATGTATATATATTTGGTCTGCGTCAATACACTCTTATCCAATTTGATTTTTACAATTTTTTAGGCGCTGTTTCAATTTAAATTGCGATTCTACAATATTGCCGATTTTTGCAATCTCCAGTTAGCTTTTTTAACACCAGAAAAAAAATGTATTATAATACTAATAATAATTTATTCAGCAATATATTTCAACCAGCTGTCTATACTCTCTCTTCAAAAGACTGGACTTTAAAAGTGGCTTATTAACAGACTAAAATGAAGCATTTACATTTGGAAAAAAATAGATTTTTGTACAAAAAATAGATTTAAAAATCATCAAACAAAAAATCACCATACTAAGTAGCTTATAACATTTTATAGTCAATATATTATTAGGAACATTGGCTCCCAATTAGGTGGTTGAATCAGAATCAGAATCAAAATGTCTTTTATTGTCATTATACAGAATGTACAACGAGATTGGAGAGCTTCTCCTTTTCAGTACAATAGAAAGACGGTTAATTTAAAAGTATAAAAAAATAGTATACGTAAAAAAGGCTGTTAAAAGACTTTAAAAGTACAAGATACAAGATGAAACACAATCCTACCGGATAGTGTAATTAAAGCCCTAAGTACAGTATGAGGAAGAGGATAAATATTAAGAATGAAAATAGTCATGTAGTCATGTTTATATTATAAATATGTAGAAAATAAAACATCAACAGTAGGATGTGGTAATAAAAGGAGCAGTGTTAATTAATTTCAGACTTCTTCCTACTCCTTTTCCAGCATGTAGACTCACTGTTTATGCATGTGTTTGTTTAGTTAAATCAATAAATACAAAAAAATCTGCAGTTTCAGGATGAGCTCACCTTTATAACCCTCTAAACATCAGCTTAAACTTTGAAATATGAATGTTTGGATCATTTAGATGATTTTCATATTAACATCATGCTGTGGCGGTTCATCTCTGACCTCTAGTGGTGATCACAGGAAGCTGTTTTTAATTTCTGAATCCAGACAGCCTCTAAATAATTATGTTTTAATAATAATAAGACTAAATTATTAAAGATTTAAAATGATGGAGGAGAATTTCAGTATGGATGTGAAGATTATAGTCAAAGAAATAAGCTCAGCTTTATGTTAAACTTCATCAGAGATCGAAAACTTTATTTTCAGAATTTATATTTTTAAACATTACAACTTGAAATAAGAGTGAGACAAGAAAAAAATCTAAATTTTTGATTAATTATCTTTTGCAGACAATAATTTGATCAATCAATGTAACAGATAAATCGCCCAACCCTGACTTCATGCTGTAAAATAAACATCACTTCCTTTATTGCTCCTTCAAAATAAAAGTCTCATCAACATTAGAAATAGGGACATTTATTTTGATGCTTTGAGTCCCATCTCTGCCTCTGAGTCTTGTCTTATGATGCGTTCAGGGTCTACTCCCAGATTTGGCCTGTTGGTCTTTAAAGTGAAAAATGGCGTGCTCACCGATGCCCGTGTTTGCGCTCACCACCAGCATGGCGAAGTCGGGGCAGTAGCTGGTGAGGCCGAAGATGGTCGTCTTCAGGTACTTGTGGTGTCCAGCCAGGTCGATGAAGGTGATCATTTTGGAGGAGCTCTCGCAGATCTCCTCGGCTGTCCGAGACTCGCTGTAGTTCACCACCTGAGGCAGGTGAAAGAGAGAGCGTCAGCTGACCCGAGGGCTGTCATAGACTCGCTGTAGTTCACCACCTGAGGCAGGTGAAGAGAGAGCGTCAGCTGACCCTCAACCGTCATAGACTTGCTGTAGTTCACCACCTGAGGCAGGTGAGAGAGAGAGCGTCAGCTGACCCTCGGCCAACCGAGACTCGCTGTAGTCCACCACCTGAGGCAGGTGAAAGAGAGAGCGTCAGCTGACCCTCGGCCAACCGAGACTCGCTGTAGTTCACCACCTGAAGCAGGTGAAAGAGAGAGCGTCAGCTGACCAGAAGGCCATCCGGTGCTCCTGCGGTCAGGTGTGGTGGCTGCGGACATGTTTACCTACCTGAAGACCTGAGGGATGCAGGTACTGCTTTAAAGGCAGACTTAAGACAATTATGTTGAAATGCTGAGTCAGCATTTCAACGTATTGTTCTTCCTAAACTGTATTCTTTTTCTTTTTTACCTTCTTCTTTTTCTTCCCTAGATTTTGGCACCTTTCACAGGCTTCAAATTTGCACAGATTTTCACATAAAAAAATTGACATATGCAGCATGTTCAGGAGAAGTGCGCTTGTATTTTTCACAGGTTTGACAGTTATACTTTTTACAGTAAAAAATAATTTCTGCATATTTTTTACATTGGAATCAATGGGATTTTTCTGCAGCTCTGCTGAAAACTTCAGCAACTTTGAAGCTCCACAGATTGGGCATGCTTCCACCTACAGACTGCATTCATGCTTTTAAAGCTGCACTCTCAGCTATTTTTACATATCTTCAGCTTTTTGCTGGCTTCTACAGTTTTTAAAATCTGATTTTTTTTAAGTAACACCAAGTTTTGAGGAAATCTGTCTTGTTAGAGCGTGTCACGTGACTTGTCAGACCGAAGCGACTGCTGCAGACAGACAAAAACTTAAGCAGAATTATCTTGTCATAACTTCATCAAAAGGTCCTCCACAGACATGATTTATGCATCAAAACTTCGACTACCTTCTCCTCTTACAAGTGAAATAGACTTCAAAGTCTAATCTGATATCACTTTGCCTCAGTGAGCTTCAGCTTTTGTGGTATGCCGCAAAATCCCCCGTCTGCTCTAATGCAAATATTTACCTCCCGACAGCTGTGTGCTTCACTTTGAAGCGCATTTTTACTCGCCACTCTGTCAACATTTTCAACAGTATAGACGTGAAAATTACATTAATCGCTTCAGCAGGTTCTTGGGATGCTCACAGTGCAATCCCTTTTCTGATATCTATCACGGTTTTGGCACAACGAGCGTTCGTTTACCCGGAAGTACCGAGCGTTGCATGCACACAGTAAACACAGGAGAAATACTGTGCTTTCGATGACTCAGCATATTCAGCCCTGTGGTTGAATGGTTAGAGCAGCAAACTATGGAATAAGAGATCGGGGGTTGAAGTCCAGGCAGGGCAGTTATACTTTTCTTCTCCATCTAATACAAATTGTCCACCAGGGCCAGGCTCTGGTGGACACTTGAGGAACTGCAGCCTCGCTCTCACCTCTCCTTTGCTGTTGAAGCCGAGGATCTCGAAGCTGATGCTGGACGTCCGTCCCGTCTGGATCTCGTGTAGATGTCTGAAGAGGTTCAGTCTCGCCCGCCCTCGCCCGTTGTCCAGCTCACCCTGCGTCAGGACGCCGAGCAGGGTCGACTTACCAGAGTCCACGTTCCCCAGGACCGCCACCCGCAGGTCCAGGAACTGCACCAGAAAAATAACACAGCGTTTTTTTAGCTTTAGGACATTTTTAAAAAGGACGATGATGTAGAGGAAACATCCCTCACTGTTTGTTTATTTTCAATGATACCATTCAGGCTGCAGCAACATGCCCATCTACCAGGAGGTACATTGACAAACCCTCGTCTTAAGTTTTATTAAAATATTATCTTTGCACATTTTGACCATTTAAAGATAATTTCATAAATACAAACAAAGCCAATGAGGGTCAAGTTGTTTATTATGCCTATATTCAGACTTCACATCTTTTTGTATTTTTTATTTTAAATTTTGGAGTAATTCACAACTAAATAGTTTAATTAAACAGCAGTAAAACATAAACTTCAGATTCATCTTTTTCTTTTATTTGCTCTTAATAATGTTTGTCAAAGACGTGTTTGTGAATCTTTACTAAGTTCCCTTAACCCTTTAAGGCCCAAGACCATAGACTATAGCCAGAAAATTCTATTTTTTTGGAGCTGAAATGTTTGTTTCACTTTCTGCTAAAATCCACACAAATCAAAATGTCCATAAAATTTAACATACAGATTTTTCGTATCTCATTTGATACATTAGGTGTTTTTGGCAACTGATAATCCATTTGAGGACATTTTTGTCATTTATCTGATTGTATTCAGATTGTTTTTTGATAATTTGTTGAACATATTGAGTAGAAAGAGGTATTATAAAAGTATGTATGAAATATGACACAATTGGCTTTATAGTAGGGCTGGGTATCGATTCAGATTTTCTGGATCGATTCGATTCGATTCGATATTACAAGGTTCAAATTGATTCAACTATGATTCAATTTGATATTTATTCAGTCTGGGATATCTTAGTTAAAATAGTGCTGTAAATTTAAAAAGTGACCTTTTGACCTGGTACATCATTAAAAATTGTTTTAACATGAAGAACTAAACCCAAAGCAGTTACATTAATCATATTTTAATGATATGCATTAATGCTTATTCTGCATATTACGTGTTTTGGGTCCAACTCGTATTTTCCTTTGTACTTGTTAAATCTAAAATACTGTCCATCCAAACATCAGCTTTTAAACTCTCCAGTGGTGCCCATATAGAGCTTCACCATGTTTATTTGCAGTAACATCTCATGAGATCTTGTTCAGTAGAAAGCAACGCTAAACGCTGATCACACCAGACTAGCAGGGTTGATACCACAGGCTGCTTCTCTGTAACCTTGCATAGCAGATGGGGATCTGCCTGATTCAGTTCCTTAAATCCTGCAGATCCCATCTTGTAGTCCAGTGGATTCACACGGCTGAAATTTCAACGGCCCAATCAGGGAACAGAGGCGGGAGCTGCGGGAAGAGCGGAAGTGACGAGAAGGCGTGATGTCAGCAGACGGCTACCCAATTTGTACTGCGCATGCGCGAAAACTGCGTCACTTCCTACCGAACCGTGATGTGTATAAAAAAAAAGATATTGATATATACGCGATGGATTCATACATAGAAATACGTACGGATCGGGTAGTGACTTCTGTCATAGATACTTAGTAAAACTTGGTGAAATCTGCCCTTATTTTTAGTGTAAGAGGATAGTATAAAGCCGTTAGCTGTTAGCAGCTAAGTTAGCGGCTAACGGCTAACTTTAGCCGCTACGCACATAAGCTCCGTCATATCGGGGCTTGATGTGGATTGGCCTGTGGTGAGTGTGTCAATCAGAACGGTCGTCCAATCTTCTTCTTCTTTGGTTCAAACGGTCGTCCAATTGCCAGCGACTGATTGTTTTGAAGGTCCCGCCTCTGAAAGCTAATCAGAAGAGCAGCTACCCAGATGGACTTGTGAAATATTTCCGTGGCGGACATATGAAACTGTCCATCTGGCATGTCAGGTTAGCTTCTCTGCACATCCATAGAAAAAAAAAACTACCCAAGTTAAAAGATCCATCTTTGGATTTTATGGATCGATTATGGACCAGTTAAATGGAAATCAATTTAAATCGATTTTTTTTAACCCAGCCCTACTTTGTAGGGTTAAATTATTACCTACACCATCGATGCATGGTGTCCACTGTAGTTAAAAGATGCACAGCTCTCTCAGGTTATAACATTGAACAATAATTGAACATGATTTTTAACTTTTTGGGAAATAGAAACAAACATTTTAAAAAAGTACGTCTTTGTTATTTAATAACTCATGCATAAAAGGTTCAAATCAAAATGATGGGATTAAAGTTCAGAGAATAAAATTGAAGCTTTGGCTGTCACATGATAAGGTTGTCTGAAATTGCAATTTTGATCCAAAACGGTAAATTGTACAGCCCTAGTTACAAGTGTTGATTTTGCTGACTGATTATTTTCATCATAGTTTCATCAACAACCTTTTCCCCCTGATGAGAACTAGACAATAACTAATAAAAACAACAGTTTAGGTTTTTATTAATCATTTTTAGTCAACCACAATCCATAATGAAAAAACTTCTTTTTTAAAAAAAGAAGCCATTATTCATTGGCTAATTGATGTCACATGAGCACAGATGATTTATCACAGGTGATTCTCATTTTGATTTGCCACAGATGAGTCACAATGTGGTTCCATAATGATTTGCAGTAAAGGGTGCCAATACCAGTAACACAGCAAACTTTGCTTTTCTATTGTTTTCCTCCCATGTTTTATTGTTTAAAATTACTGTTTATCAATTGCTCTTTTGTGTCAAACACAAGTTCTCCATAGAAACAAATGTTTGACTTCATTTTTTTTCCAGAGGATATTCCACATTGTGTACTTAAACTTCATGGGTGCCAATATTGATGAGTAGGACTGTATGTATCTATGCATATATGTGTATCCATAAAATGAAGAGTTTATGCTCTATTGTAGAGTCTTGAGATAACACTTGTTACTGTATGTATAGGCACAAAGATTGATTGAATGATTAACTGTTTTATGTACTCTCAATGCCATTGGGAATGAGAGCGCGCTCCCAATGGGAATTCTAGATTAAATAAAGAAATGAATGAATTTTTGTGTCACTTGGTGTTTTTTTGCTTTAAAAGGAAAAAAAAGGCTTCAAAACGTAAATCGAGTTTTAAGGGGGAAAAATCTGGGATGGGCCCAGCCCTACTTTTAATTGTCGAAGAAATACACTTTACTTATCTGTCTGAAATGTCATATGAGAAAAGGATTCATATATAAATATTTTCCTTCTTTTTTTTGTAAGGAACAGGAAACTGTAAAGAGAACAAGTAGAACAGCAGAGAGGAGAGATCGTGTGTTTAACAGAGGAATCAGAGCTTTATAAAATAAGAAAGAGAGTCTTTATATAATTAACCCAGTTTTCCCTTTAAGCTCTTAATGACAAAGTGATCCGGTCTCTCACCTGCTGGTCATCGGGGACTTTTCGGACCAGGACTTCAGCGATCTTCCTGGTGTTCCTGTCCGAGTCGTAGTCCACCTCTCTCTCCCTGAGGAGCGTGATGTCGGCCCCGACTCTGAGCCACAGCAGAAACAAACATGATCAGGGAATACTGCAGGAGTCAGAGCATGACCAGCTTTATTTCCACATGTAACGTGTAAATACCACAGCCCTGCACCTAAACGGGCATTTGAGCAAAGCTTGTTAAAGTGTATTTCATAAGTTCTCAAGAGTGTTTCTGGCCATATTTCCCTGCCCTAGGTGACGAACAAGCTCCCTCTTGAGTCACACTGGATAAAAAATGACGTTTGACCTTAAACACAGTCAATGAAGGTTGAGTCATGTGACCTACTTCTCTGCCATCCTCTTCAGGGTCTTGAGCGACGCCCTCATGTCGGCCTCGGTCAGACCGACCAGCAGCCCGTTGTCCTCCACGCCGATCTGGTACACGGCCTCGCCGCGGCCCTCCTGCAGACGCCACTTCAGCTGCGTGGCCAGATGCTCGAAGCGGTACTGAGTGGGGTTGACCAGCTTCAGCTAGAGAGATGGACGTGTTAATACGGGAATGATCGGAAAGATCCAGAACCACTAAAGTCTGATTCCTACTCCTGTGGTGCTTAAAGAAGGGGTGGACAACATTTTTGGACAATCATTTCCAAAAGTCAACAAGTAAGAAGAAATCCAGAATATTAACAGAAATAATTCTATTTAATCTAGATTAATATTTCCATTGGTTTTATTAAGTTATTGAAGAACTTACTTTGCTTTTCGAATTTTTTAGGTGCCAATTCGATTTAAATTGCGACTCTACGGTATTGTGGATTTTTGCAATCTTTAGTTAGCTCTATTAAAACCAGTGAAAAAGATGAACAATGATGATCAATCAATCAATCAATCAATCAATCGCATACAGGACTTTGTAATACAAAGTACTTTACATGGGGAAAAGATAAAAAAAAATAATAAGAGGAATAAAAAGCAGAAAATTGCATAATTGCATAAAATAAAAACATGAAGATGTGTTCATACCGCACGCTACTTGTACTATCTCGGCGATCACTCTCCATTCAAAGTCAATGTACAGCCGCGATGGGGGGCCGGGGCTAACCCTCCCGCGACGCGACAGCCGCGTACAAGACGAACACTTCACTCGTCGCGCGATGTCATAGTTAAAAATGTTGATCTATTCAGGCGATGTCGTGTGTGGCTGTGCGACAACAGCCAATCAGAGGTGTGTGTACGTGTGACAGTACCCTAGGCAGACAGTTATTCATCCGGACTACAGGGCGGATGAGTTCTGTCTAGGCGGAACTAATTTCAGTGAGAACATTAGTTCTGCCTAGATGGACCGCGGTAAACTCACAGATGATGATGCTGCATCATCAGCTGCAGAGTTTTGTGTTTGATAAGAGAATGAAAAGGATACAGCTGGAATGAAGTCCACTTATACATCCTACTCATATGATACTGTATATGAAATGATCGCGGCTAAACTCGAGCGGACGTGACGTCACCGAGCGACGGCCGACGGTAGCAGTTACCAAATGAGGTATTTATGGACGCGCGACACTACGTCAGTGGGCGACGCGATTTTGGTAGCTGGGTCGCTTGCAGTGTGAACGCAGCATAAGACCTCCACCATCTCCCCCTCCCCCAAACCACATTCAATATACACGCTCTTTAGTGGCCGTTTGTCCACAAAAAAAACAACGAAAAGTTTCAAACAAAAAAGCTCAAAAGGCCACTCTTGCACCATGGGTTGTGGTGTACATGGATGGGCAAAAACTTAGGGTCCAAACAAATGTCCAATTTAAACCAAAACGTGGTTTATTTAACCAGAAATCAAGCAAACACAGAACAAAGCCTCTCCCGCCTCGGTAAAATACCATTCGCCCACCCAGGTGCATGCTGGTTCCTACCGTGCCCCTACCTATATAACCTTTAGTGCCACCATGTCCAAATTAAACAAATTATAAACAAAACACCCAAACTAAAGAAATGATAAACTACTGGAATACTAACAAAAATATAATCATAGTTGAATCAAAATTAATTGATTTAGAATAGTAAAAATCTAAACACTAAACTAAATTCCTAACAACAATAAAAAAAAACACTAAATAGCTTCAACACACTCACTTACTCAAACACACAAAGATATAAAAAGGAAATTCTGACAGAAAACTAAATTAGAGGACTGAGGAAACTCTATCTTGAATTAAAAACTGAGGAAACACAGGAGCTAAAACTGAAATAATACTTAAAAATACTCGAAAATACTAGAGGGTAAGATAAATAACTGTGTAAATACGTAAATAAATAAGATAATATCACAGTATAGAATAAAAGTTGGATAAATAATATGGTAAAATGAGAAAGTGTAACATCAGGTGCATAATTAAATCAGCTAAAATAGGATAATAAAAGGAAAAGCATTTAACAAAGAATAAAATTCCAAAATAAAAATAAAATCTGAACAGAAATGTAGTAATAAAACAAAATAAGAGGGTTAAAATAAGTTAAAATATACTGTAAAAATAATAATAAATACAATCAGCTAAAAGCCAGATTAAAAAGGTAGGTCTTGATGATGCCTACAGACTACATCAGGAAAAATACACATCACATGTGAGTCTGTTTTTAGGATTTATTCAGCAATATATTTTAACCAGCTGTTTATACTCTCTCTTCAAAAGACTGGACTGACTTTAAAAGTGGATTATTAACACAGACTAACATGAAGCATTTACATTTGGAAAAAAATCGATTTTTGAACAAAAATATAGATAAAAAAAGCTAAAAAAAAAAAAAAGCTAACTTAAGATTGCAAAAATCGGCAATGTCGTAGAATCGCAGCCAAACTCTTCTCACTAAAATAATAAGGAAGCCAGTAGGATGCTAACTTCTGCATTGGCCTAAGAATATACATCATCAAATGGCAACTGCCAGATGCTACACTTTGCGCTACTTCTTACATCTTACATGCTTATTATTCTCCAGCGATTGTTGTATTTGCCTGTCTGCTATGACCTTGCATACAGTTTCAGGCAGCATAAAATGAAAATAAAGTTACCTTGTACTCAATGTTTCCTTCTTCAGCCTGAAAAAAGAGGAAAGGAAGAAAGATTAAGGCAACTAATATCGTATTATTAATGGAAAAAAAGAAAATCAAGAAAATAACAAGGTATATTTCAAGACGTCTTGTACATGGACACAAAAAGTGCCATTTTTCAACCTTTTAACATGTTTTAGTAGATGACATCACATCACTGCAGTTTTAGCCTCCCTCCACTAGCTTCCTGTCAGTTTTAGAATTGATTTTAAGATTTTATTGATTACTTTTAAATCACTCATGGACTTGGCCCCCACCTACATTTCAGAGCTTTTAAAGTCGAGGCTCAAAACTAAAGATGATCGAGCTTTTTCAATCAGAACTCCTCGACTTTAACGACCTGCCAGAGGAGATAAGGCGTGCGGAGTCTGTTGCTTCTTTTAAGTCACTTTTAAAAACATATTTTTACAGAATAGCTTTTAGGTGATATCGTCTTTTTAGTCGTCTTTTAAGTCTTTTTAGTCCTCTTTTATTTTCCTTGCTTCTTCGTGTTTTAATCTTTTCTTTATTTGTGTTTTAGTCTTTTTATCCATTTATTTATTTTTAGGCATTGCTCAAATAATTTTAGCTTCTTATCTTTTATTGACTTCGTATTTGTTATCTTCACTGACTGGTGTTTTTTTTGTAATCTTTGCTTCATCTTCCATCATTCTTTTAATCATTTTATTGAAGACTTTTAAGCTAACTGTGTTACTGCTCTGTCTCTTTTATTATCTATATTCTACTGTTTTATTGTTGTCTTTTAGTATTATTTTTATTCATTAATTAATACATTTTATTAAATTTATTAATTTATTTTAGCTTACTTTGGTCCTCATGGTCTCATTTTAGCAGCAGTGTTCCTGTATTGTCTGGGTTCCTGTGACACATGGAGGGGCCCTTTGATTCATGGGGCTGGAGTCACTGGACATGGACCCGTCCATGTTAGTTAACATCATCAGGGTAAAGTTGCACTTGTGTGTTGCTGTGCCCTGGTGTGTTGTGTCTCCAGCCCTGTGGGGTCGGGGCCTCCTCTGCATCCATGTTTAGTGACTGGGTCTGGTCTTTTGTGCCCACTTCGGGGGTTTACGTTCCTTATTTGTTATGATCTCTCTCAATTTCATTTCTCCTGTTGTGGTTGTCTGAAATGTTCTTGACTTTGATTAACCTTCTTCGGTTGTTCTTTTTCCTTTGATGTCAAACTCTTGTGCTTTGTTGTTCTATGTTCCTGCCTTCTGTGAAAGCACTTTGTAAACCAATGTTTTTAAAAGTGCTAAATGTTGTGCAATGTTTTTAAAGTTTATTATTATTATTATTATTTACAGTCTGTAATGGACATCAGACTTCATGATCTTTTGCTTCAAGGTAAAGTAAAAAATATATAAAGCATTTTGTCACCCTTCAGAAGCTCTCTGTGGATCTAGAGACACAGGAGGATTTTTATTATTTTAAACAAACCCTGTTCATGAGCTAGCTTCAAGGTATGTTTCATAAGAATACAAGGTTGAATGTTATTTAAAAAATGAAGATCAGATCGTGTGTAGTCAGAAAAACTGATTTAGTGAGCTCTTAAGGGCAAGAAGAGGCCTCGAAAGACTTGTAAATTTTAAATCACAGAGTTGGCTCAAATGTACAAAGTTTGCAATGACAGTCAGAAGCCTCCTAAAAGGAGCCCCATCTAAAAGGGCTCAATATCATTGCGTTTTCAAGTGGTATGTGCATTATCACTGTGAAAAAATATGTTTGACAATGACATAAATTAATTAGAAGACAATTTTAAGTAACATTTAATCTTTAATTTTTTCAAAAGCCATGATTGTGGGATATATAGGGGATAAAATGTTGAGAAATTAAACCATTTTGAGCATTTAAATACTTAAATTAAGGTATTATTGACCAGGAGGATCCATACTTCCAGTAATGAAGTTGTCCACCTTGTCCATCATTGGTAAACATGCAAGCAATTGTGTGGGGCCCCATTTGGATGAAAATGCACAAAATTTGCAATGACAGTCGGAAGCCCTCCTATGGGGCCCCCATTCAGCAGGAGTCATTTCACATAAGGCCTTAAGGATGCATATCTGCTTTAAAACCAGTCAAATCATAAAGATAAATAGTGTCATAAATTAATTTTGTTTTCTATACCACTCATTATTCACATATTACATTTACTTCAGTTACATTTTGTCTTCATTAAGTTGGTAGTAGGGTTTTATCATGATATTTTTGATGCATACATTATGTGCAACTAGGTTGATAACATTCCTGTTTGTTAGCTGCTATATAGTTAATTTGGATTTGATTTAAAAATTGAACGTGTTATTTTTAATTACAGATACATCAAGTATTTCCATTCTCTTAAAATATCGATAAACATTTTAGTGTATTAGGCTAAGCCCAAGTTGTTCTGCTCAGTCAACTTGAAAGCATCATAACTTCCTTAAATGTTATTCCATTTAAGCTCCATTTTCATTATAAATGATTTTCTTCGACAGAACAATCTACTTTTATAATTATTCTGAATCCTTGAATTATACTTTTTCGTTCGGCATTCACTGAAACTTCATTCTTGATGGTTTTTAGTAATTATTTCCACTTTTGTTACGGATGTTTTCCACATTCGCGCTGATAAACGATCTTTAACGTCGTTTTTAATGGAGGCTAAAATGGTGGAGCCACAGATTCATTTCAGTGGATTTACGCCGAATTATCTGCAGGAATTCAGAATTTTAGAAAAGGTATTTAAATAGTCATCATAGCTCCTAAATCGTAAGATTTTATGCTGAATATGTTAAATTGATGGATGTCTGAGTGCAGTTTGGTGTGACGTATTCGCTGGTCTGTGGGGTTTGGAAAGTCAGACTATAATGGAGGCTATTTACGCGCCATTTTATAAACGTTTTATTCACCTGTTTTAAAGTAAACGAGACAGTTATTCGCCTTAAACTATCTTTTCTCATACAAAAACTCCACTAGCTTACTTAGCCGGTGTGCAGGTTGAAATAGTGACCGTGTTAACTGGTGTCCGTAAGCTGAAAATGTCCCCGGCTGTCGTAAAACTGTATCCGTTTAAACCACCGTTACCGCGACAACCGCAGCTCATACGGCTGATGGACACCAGTCAGCACGGTCACGATTCCACTCATAACGTGAGCTGCTTCAGCGGGCTGAGGTCCTGTTAATCCCGGGCTAAAGGCGGATACCTCTGGAGGGAAATACGGCGGTGGCGTTTTGTTGTTCCGGTTGTTCTTTTTGTTCCGTCTCTTCCTGCCCCGCTTGCCCCTCTTCGTTCGGGACTTTTTCGACGTTTTCCTCCCGTTATTACCGGAGCCCTGTCCGTGTCTGGTGTGTCCGGGCGACACTGCACCATTCCCGGTTAAGTCCACCATGGCTGAGCGCGAGGACTCCCCGGCAGATGGAGGCGGGAGATTACCGGGAGCTGTGTGAACTCACGGTAATACCGGATCATACGGTGATAAAGATGCTCTGATTTCTGACATTACATCTGTACAAACACAGGGCCTCTCTGAGGGGAGGATGCGCTCTCTCCTCAGCATCATCAGCACCGTCTGCATTACTGCACACCACACTGCATCCGGTCAAGCCTTTCAAAATAAAATCACACAACAGGCTCTCAGCAGTTTAGCATTTCAAAGTAAAAGCACGGACTTTATTGGCTTTTAAATTTAGATAAAATCACAAATCCTTTACCAGCCCATCACACCCTTAGTGGCATTTTGTGTCCTCCATGTTATTTGTCATGCCACCCAAAACATAACCTGACATGCCAGATGGACAGGTCCTGGAAATATCTCACAGATCCATCTGGGAAAGAGCCCTGTGAAAATGTTTTCAGGGGCAGAATCTTCAAAAACAACAGCAGCTTGTGATTGGACGATCGGTTGGCTCATCACACTCATTACAGACCAATCCATATCAAGCAGCTCAGCTATGACATAGCATATGTAGCGGCTAAGCATCGCGGCTAATGGCTAACAGTTAGCCACTACAGCTAACGGCTTACAATGGTAACAACAGTTAATGGCCGTTAGCCATAGCAGCTAACTGTTGTTAGCCGATAGCTTAACTACCTTAAAGGAACACTACACCCAAACAACGATTTGGCCTCATTTTCTACTCACCCTCATGCTCAACAACACTGTGGAGTAGTTTTGGAACATCTAGGATGCAGCCGGAGATCTGTGGGGATCCTCGCTGTCCACTGACATTGATATCATGACTTAGATACGAGCCTGAACGAACAGTGTCCTTAAAAGTCCACAAAAAGTCGGCAATATTCCTCCATACTGCTCGTGCGCTGTAATCCAAGTGTCCTGAGCGGATAACGTCCACCATTTACTCGAAACGACATCATTTAGCACATGTTTATAGCCTAAACAGTACTACTCGGCATTTCTATGATACACTTACGGGTGCCTACGGGAGCCGCAGCTGACAGAAACAAACGAATGCGCACTCTGCAATAACTAGGAGCGTAGAACAAGAAATCCCACATTCTGCTGTGAGCGATGGAGCCGTGGACAGACACAAGACGGGTCAGCAGAATGTGGGATTTCTTGTGTTCTTGTTTCTTGTTATATGCTCCTAGTTATTGCAGAGTGCGCATTCGTTTGTTTCTGTCAGCTGCGGCTCCCGTAGGCACCCGTAAGTGTATCATAGAAATGCCGAGTAGTACTGTTTAGGCTATAAACATGTGCTAAATGATGTCGTTTCGAGTAAATGGTGGACGTTACCCGCTCAGGACACTTGGATTATAGCGCACGGGCAGTATGGAGGGATACTGCCGACTTTTTGTGGACTTTTAAGGACACTGTTTGTTTATCTAAGTCATGATATCAATGTCAGTGGACAGCTTTCACATTAAATTATACCACACAGATGTATCATGTAACACTTATATGCGACATGAACCTCGTCAAGACAATCCCTATGAAGTAAACTTATGGGGAGAGCAGATTTCGCCAGGTATAACTGAGTAGCCATGATGACCACAGGCTAACCGACATTAGCCGCCATTATCTGTACAACAGGAAGTGAGGCAGGAGCAAGAAGCAGGAAGCTCCCGCTGCTCCCGCCTTTCTTCCCTAAATGGCCCGATTAAGTATTTAGTCAAGTGAAACCATTGGACAATGAAGGCAGGCAAGACGGAGACGGAGGATTTCAGAATCGGGCAGGTCCATCTGCTCTGCAAGGCTACTCAAAACATGGCATCGCAGTAATGATTAGTGGATGTAACTGTGTAAGAATGGCTAACTACACAGTCATGAACACAAATTGCTTGTTTCTGTGTCTACAGCTTGAGTACAGCTTTATCAAATCTGTGAACGACATGCAACATAAAGATAAGTGCTGCTAAAAAGGCTACATACCACATAAAGAGTAACTAAATTTTATTTCACCAGAAAAACCTCACTGAGATTATAATCTAATTCACACGAGTGTCCTGGTCACGACAGGCAGCAGCACAGTGGCATGTTTAAAGAAAGTGACAGTGTTTTGACTGTGTGTGCAGACGGGTAGAGCTCGTCTGCCGCCAGTTAGCTTAGCTCAAACGCTTAGTGTTAGTGGGAAGTGTTAGCCTGCCCCTGTCTACAGTCATCTGATAAACTCTTCAGCAACTCTAAGTGGTCCTGTCGCAACTTAAAAAAAAAAATGTTATGTTACATTATTTTCTTCAATGATTGTATTCATCTTCATCTTCTTATCATCTCCTAAACTCCTAAACAAGAAGCTTTGTTTTGTTGACTTACTTCTGCAGTGTTTTACACTTTTAAAATACCACTGAAGTAGGTTAACAAAACAAAGCCTCTGTTTAGGAGAAGAAGATAATACTATGATAGCTGAAGACAACATAATGCGGTAAAAACAACTCAAAACAAGCACATAGGACTGTTTAGAGTTGCTAAAGAATTTTTCTGATGACTGTAGGCAGAGGCAGGCAAACTCTTCCCAATGTTTTCCAGCTTTTGAGCTAAGGTAACCATCTGTGGATAAGGTTCGCCTGTCTCTTCCTTGTTACTTGTTACTTGGTACAGAGTCTAAAAAATGGTGTCCATCTGCTTGGCAGGTACTCAGTAGTGAGGTAAGACACAAAAACAAAGAAAATGCTGTCGTAATATCCCTTTAGGAGTTATAACACACATAAACATGTTAAATCAGTTTACTGTAGGTCATGTATTATTGTGATGACGGGCTAGTACCAAAGTCTATGAACTTACTGGCAGTGGCTGGGGATTATTTTTTACTTTTGACATTCTATGTTTTTTTCTATTTTAGTTTTAATTGTAATGTTACTTTATTAACGTGCTAGATGGTGACGTGTCTATACACAACTTGTTTGTAACTGATGAACACATATGCACTATGTTCTAAAAATAACTAAATAAAAGATCTTGATGTAAACAAAATTAGTTTGAGGATTTTTACATGAAACAAAAATGTATTACTTTAAAGATTTTTTACTGATTCTGTTGTAGATGAAACATACAACAAGTGAGGCTGCCATTAAATAGGAGCATTTCTTATCTTCAATGAAGCATTGAAAAATTAGCCTTGCAGAGCAGATGGACCTGCCTGATTCTGCATATTCATCTTACCAGCCTCCATGATCCAACGACTTCACTCAGCAAAATGCTAATGGCCCAATCAGAGAAGAGAAGCGGGAGCTGCTGGCATGTCGACAACAGGAAGTGACTACTTGTTTGAAAACAGTGGCGGCTACTGAAGTGTCTCAATATCTGCTTTTTTTTATCAGAAATTGACTCAATTTTTATTAAAAGTAGGTGCAAAAAACGTCACTTGAAACTTGTCTTAAGTTAAAAAACGTTTGACCTGTGGTCATCATGGTTACTCAGTGATACTCAATGAAATCTGCTCTCCTCAGAAGTTTACTGGGAAAACTTGGTAGGGATTGTCTTTGACGAGGTCCATGTAACATCTGTGTGTTAATGATACATCTGTGTGGTATAATTTGAGGTGAAACCATAGTCTTAAGGTAGTTTAAGCTACTGGCTAACTGTTGTTGGCCGTAGCCGCCAACAGGTAACAGTTGTTAAAGCTATGGTCTACGATTTGGAAGCTTTGTACATATTAATAACACCGTTTATAAGGCTGTTATGGTCCTATGGTCCTATCTACACAGTATAAAGACCAAAAAGAACGAAAAAAAATCCATTCAGTATATCCGCTGAAAAGCTGCATACTAGCTGACCAATTAAACCTGAGCACCTGCGAAGATTAATTGGTCCGTGAGTTAGTCCATGAGTCCATCCAATCCTCGTCTCCCTCACTACGCAGTACGCAGCATCTTGCCCATGGTCCCGCCTCCTGCCCTCTACCTCCGGTGAGCAGCTAGCAGCGTTAGCTACTGAACTATCATGGAGCCGGAAAAGCCTAGCGCCGATCCGGGAAGTCGCCTCCCTCTCCCGGGGCCCAACGGAGCTCTGCCCGCGGGTTGAGGCCTGTTAGCGGGCTAACGGCTAACGAATAGCCTCAGCCGGCCATCAGACCTTCAGCATCGGCCGTTTCGCCCCTGGTTGATCAGGTAATGGCTTTGTTTACTACAGTGGGAGATGTCTGCTGAATAACTCTGGTTAGTTTGTGCCTGTCCTGGCTAATAACTTGTAGGGGAGCCGGTTAGCCTGTTAGCACTGTAAGCTGAGCTGTGGAGGACAGGCTGAGAAAGATTAATCCTCCCCCACAATCGGCTCCGCTCTGGCGGCGCCAGACCCGCCGGTCCAGTTGAGATGGCTACTGCTGTGTGTTATAAGGGAGATGTCTGTCGTGTTTGATACTTTCAGTTGAGCTGAGCTGTTTTTGATTGAGTTTGCTGCTGATATATTGTGCTAGTCGCTCGTAGCGCTGCCCGAGGGGGCTTGTCGTTATATGAGGCGACACGAGCTGGGGGCGGGATCTTGGAACAGGAGCGGAGAGGTGAGGGAAGGGGGGGGCAGGCTGCGGTTTGAAATCGTAGACCCGAGCTTTAAGTGTAGCGGCTAGCGGCTAACAACTGTTAGCTGTTCACCACTACGTATAGTTGCTAGGTATGCTATGTCATATGTAGCAGTGTTGCTTGATAATATTGGTTTGTGATGAGTGTGATGAGCCGACCGATTGTCCAATCACTTGCATCTGTATATTTTGCAGGTTTTGATTATGAAATCAATTTTCCAACGGCTCCTTTCCAAATGAAAAAGGGAAAGATTTCTGCTGTGAAAATATGAAGCTGGCCCTCTGGTGTGTCAGGCTGAAGGAAAATGATGCTTTGGATTTTCATTAACAATGATCAAGGGTGCAGAGTTTTTACCGCCCTTATCAACATCCTCCCCACAGGGACTGAAGAAGGGGAAGAGTTTCTCAGTGAACCTGCAGTTCTCAAAGGAGAAGATATGACCTACAGTACCAGCATCGTAGAAGGAGACCTGACCCTCCTCATAATCCACAAACACCCCCACCCTCTCAAGAGCAGACTTAAGGATGAGGTCTAAAGTAAGGTCACCAAGAGCTTGTAATTTTTTTCCATTTTTCAGCCGGATAGTCCAGAAACCATTTTGAGGACTCAGTGGCCTTTTCCCCTGCTTGTTTATGGACTCTCTGGCCACTCCTAAAGCCCAGTCAGTCTTTCCTTGAACCTGAACTTCGTAGTAGAACCGCTCTGAGGAGAAGCTCTGCTCTCCTAAAGCACCACAAACATTGGAAAATCTTCTGGAGTTGTCCAAATAAAACGTTGGAACTTCACCATAATGTACTTGTTTCCTGTCTTGGGACAGGATGAGCTGAGGATGTGCGGTATCAGGATCCAGAGTTATACGTGTGTTGTACTTTTGGATGGCCTTCAGCTCAGCCTGGGTTGCCTTTTTCAGCTCTCTTCTAAGAATGCCCCTCAGGGGAGCAATGGCTTTCTTCAAAGCCCCCTCATAAAATGGTTGACAGACTTTGACCTCGGTCCAGTCCTTGGTTGGTGGAGGAATCTTCACAGACGAGACTCTCTGGATCAGATGGAGATGGTCTTCAGAGCGTGAGAGCTGCTCCACCTCAGTGTTTTTCTTCTCCAGCTCACAGATCTCCTGCTCCAGCTCTTCAATGAGAGCTTTGGCCTGTTGCTCTGTTGTCTTCTGTTTCTTGTTGATGACCTCGATGAATTGGACCTTGCCTTTCTCAGCAGACTCAATCAGGGCAGTGAAGACTCGAACACCTTCTGCTATCACTCTGTCTGTAGCTTCCTTACTGAGGTCCACTGACTGTTTGAGGTCCCGAATCTTCAGTCGTCTTTTCTGGATCATCTGCTGGATTTCAGCCTCTTTCTTCCCCAGCTCTGCCTTCTTCTCTTCATATTCTTCTCTCAGAGGAACAAACTGGTGCATCTTGTGGTCCAGAACAGAGCAGAGCATGCAGACACAGATCTGATCGGCCTTACAGAAGAGCTCCAGAGGTTTATCGTGCTCTGAACATATCCTGTCCTCCAGGTTCTCCACAGGGTCACTCAGCTCGTGTCTTTTCAGACCTGAGACTGTCAGGTGAGGCTCCAGGTGGGTCTCACAGAAGGAGATCATGCAGGTGAGGCAGGACTTCAGGGCCTTCAGTTTGGATCCAAAGCAGACATCACACGGGACTTCTCCTGGTTTGGCTTCCTGCTGAGCTTTGACTCTGAACCGACCAACCATCTCAGAGACCAAGGTGTTGACCTTCAGGTCAGGTCTGGTAGTAAAAACATGCTGGCACAGGGGGCACTGGCACCTGTCCCTGGAGTTCCAGTGTTCTGCGATGCAGTTCCTACAGAAGTTGTGACCACATGGTATGGTGACAGGATCATTGAAGACATCCAGACAGATGGAGCACAGGAACTGATCCTTGGACAGAAGACTGCTGGCAGCAAACATCTTGATGTGCTATGAACAGAGAATCAAGAGTTAGAAGTGTTTTGACCAAAACCAGCGACACATAAGATTTCAGTTTTGTGATTCTTTAGTGATCCTAAGAAGATTCAAGGGAGTAACTGAAGAGAAAACCAATGATGTGCGGTTAGGCTGGGCCAAAGAATTTCACCTGTCACTTTAATATGTCAGATACATTTCTAACCTAAAATTTGATGGTCTTGCCAGAGTAGCAGCACTCCCAGAATTGGGGTCGTTAGATGTGAGAGGGGTTTACTTTCTAGTTTGAGCAGCTTAAGGGCTCATCTACACAAAGATGAATTCAGGCGTACCTGCTCAAGTTTTTAATTATATCAATGTTTTCGAACCAGAAAACACACCTTTTTGAAAATGGGGGCCAGAGTGGATCAACCTCAATCTTTAAGTATGGACAATGAAACAGAACACTTGAGAAACGTTGACCCCATCTCTCCCTTAATCTGACATCAATGAAATTATTGTCTGAATACAGCATCTTGTTGGTGCTGCAGGTGCTCCGGAGATTGTTTTGTAGTAAAATAGTAAAATCTTCTGCTCCTCTATAACCAGCGGGAGCATGTTCCATGTCTTCTCTGGTTTTGGTGTCTGGTTTGAGCAGTGTAACCCCCAACTTCCACATAGAGCAAATCGGACGGTCTGTATCAGGGGGTCTGCTACCCCATACCCCCGGAGTACCCCCCACAGGACTCCACCAGAGACACAGTTGAATGCCTTCTCCAGGTCCATAAAACACATGTAGACTGGTTAGGCAAACTCCCATGAACCCTTGAGCACCCTATGGATGGTGAAGAGCTGTCCACAGTTCCACGGCAGACCCTCCTCTCCAGTAACCCTGAATAGACCTTACCAGGTAGGCTGAGGAGTGTGGTCCCCTTATAGTTGGAGCACACCCTCCCATTTCCCTTCATGAAAAGGGGGACTTCCACCCCAGTCTGCCAATCCAATGATACTGCCTCTGATGTCTACACCAAGTTGCAGAGTCGTGTTGGCCATGACATCCTACAACATCCTTGAGAAACTCCGGTCGGATCTCATACACCCCCAGAACCCTGCCATCAAGGAGTTTTTAGACCACCTCGGCGACCTCAGCTCCAGAGACAGGAGAGCCCATCACAGAGTCTCCCAGGTCTGCTTCCACATTGGAAGAGGTATTGGTGGGGTTAAAGAAGTCTTCGTCATATTCCCTCCACCGATTCAAGATGTCCCGAGTCAAGGTCAGCAGCGCTGCATCCCCAATGTAGACAGTGTTGACAGCACACTGCTTCCCCCTCCTGAGACACTGGATGGAGGTCCAGAAACTCATAGAAGCAGAGGTTGTTCTCCATGGTCTCACTGAACTCCTCCCATGCCCAGGTTTTTGCCTTTGCAACCACTGAAGCTGTATTCCACTTGGCCTGCTGGTACCTGTCAGCTGCCTCGGGAGTCCCACTGGCCAAAAAGGCCCAATGGGACTCCTTCTTTAGCTTGATGGCGTCCCTCACTTCTGGTGTCCACCCGCAGGTTCGGTCGACGCTGCCACGACAGGCACCAATCTTAAGGCTGCCACCCAGCTCACACTGCACCCAACCACTACAGCCCCTCTGATGGGTGGTGGGTCCATTTGAGTGGGGTCCCACATCTCTTCTTTGGGCTTGGCCTGGCTGGGACCTGTGGGTGTGTGGCCCAGCCACCAGGCCCTCGCTGATGAGCCTTCACCTCAGGTTTGGCTTGAGGGAGGTGCCCCATTGTCCCGGGTCCAGGCAAGGGATACTGGAAACCATTGTTTTTTTCTCTTCATAATGATCTTAGTGCCAAACTTTGTCTGGACCCTCTCCCAGGACCTGTTTGCCTTAAGAGACTCTACCAGGGGCATGGAGCCCTGCACATGAACCTTGACTCACTATTTCCCCTGGCAACTTTGATTCCTGTTTGCACAGAGACTGACATTTTCCAGACAGCATTGCTTCACGAAATGTTTCGCTCCACACGAAAACACTAAAAGGACTGTAGTATACCTTGCCTGTATGTGGGGCTGAAACCCCCAATTTCAACATAAAGTGAATGCTAACCCTAACCCTAACCCTGGAGCCAGTCCTCTTGAGACAGGCTGGACTCTCTTCCACTGTGGAGTTGCCGATGGTAAGAGGTGTCAGGCAGGGTGTCAGTACTTGCCTCCCCTAGACTCTAGGCCTGTATGTTGATGTTCACTCCAGCAGCCAAGGGGGTAGCCTCCCTCCACCTTCAGGTGAGAGACGGAACCTGACTGTTGTTTGTGCTAATGCACCAAACAACAATTTATACAGTATATAAGCCCCCCACAGACAGCACACACCCCACCCACCACCTGTCCATCCGGCCCCAAGCCACCCCCACCACCCCGCAGCAGGCCAGAGGACCCCAGCCCCCCAAGAACCAAATCCCCCGGTACCAGCCCACCGACCCTTGCTCTCCCTGCCTGCCCCAGGCAAGTGGATGTTGTGCTACATTAAAAACAGAGGGCAGGTGAGACCCACAGCCTATTTTAAGTGGCAATCCTAAAAACAGATAAAAGATCTTAGAGGCTTGTTGTTGGGAGTCCAGTGCCATGCAAAGTTCAGTTAGCTTACATCCTTGCAACACTTTTTTATGCCCCTAATTTTCCCTCTAGGTATCCATCTTTAAAGGGCTTGGCCCACTGTGCAAAAGTGAAAGAATGAACTCTACTCCCTTATCTCAGGAAACACTCCCTATAAGTCTACTATTACCTGTTACACAGCACAAGTTGAAGTCATTCTGAGTCATAATTCTTGATTAGCATATATTTTCTGACGTTCTTAAAAGTATGGTTCCAGGCATTTATCTGTCTTTACATATTAAAAATGTTTGGTAAATATGAGCCCTCTGAATGTCCCAGACTCCTCTCAGTGATGGGAAGTCCAGCTCTTTTGGTGGTCTGGATCTTTTGTTCCAGTTCTGGGATTAAGGTCAGGGTCAGGTTTTCCCATTTATTGTCCTGTACGGGAAATTTGTCTTTGGTGTTGTGCTACATTTATTGCTTTACAGGACAGAGAGGATAATAAAAAAATATGATAACATAAAAACAAAGACATTGGCTAAAACATAACTTAAAACAGGAACTATGAACATACACAGAGACGCTGGATAATGTAAAGTGCTAAAGTTCTTGTGTTGCTCTATTGCATTATTTCTTTTCAGCGTTCAACAGCTTGATACAAGCTGGATGATACTTTGAAATATTTCTTTCTGCACTTTGTTGAATTAAATCTTCTTTACTGAAGGGAGAAGTTTGTATTCTGTAGGTGAGTTGAGTCTGAGAAGATTTTTGTTTCTTGGGTCATAACTGTGAGGTTATTAAGTTCTGTATGGACTGGTATTGTTTCATTACTCAAGAATTTTCATCATGTCAGTTTTTTTTGTACTTTTGCTCTCTTCCTGTAGATTTTCTGAACATTACAGACCTGTATTAAAGCATGACTTATGTTATAAATCTGGATTTAAAGCTCAGTAAACATCAGCTGTACTCACCAGTGTTCAGATGAAGCAGGAGAAAACTTCAGCCTGGTTTAGATTCTCTCTTCAGTCATAAACACAGTGTTGACTGAGGTGCAGCTCTCACAGTTTACTTTCATTTTTCCAGAAATGAGACGGGATTTATTCACTGTGCTCCACCTCCCTGCTGCTCCTCCTTAAATTAATCAACTCCGGATTTATTGAAAGTCAGACTTAATCCCAATCTTATGTTTCTTGCTTTGACATTGACATATGCCTGATGGAAATACACACTTTAAGATGAGTTTATAGTATCAAAATAGTCCATCTATAAATGCTATTCCTTAGCCTCACAGTCGGGTCAGACAGGGCTGGACTGGCCTGGATACTCAACTTCAGGAACAAGACAATTAAAACTAGAGCAAATTTATATTATTCAGACACGTCTTAGAGCACCGGGCTGTAAGTAGACATATATAGCCGGCTACAAAACTATGATACTAAGTTTTCCAAAAATTGCTTGTTGTCACACATCAAAAACTACCACTACGTAACTAGAAAGAGATACATTACCTCGTGGCTTTGCATCCTGTAAGTTGTTAAAAAAAAAGTTGTAAAGCAATGCAGAGTTCTGAGGAAGGTCCGAGCTGCATTCATTAGCATCACAACAAACACACGCTTTGGCTTGGGTCACGTCTTTTGGTGCGTTCCACTTGTAGTCAGAAGTAGGAATTTTGAGTTATGAGTCGGCAACTGCAACTGGAACATCCCAAGTCGAAATTTCCAACTGGGAACTTGGTGAAACCTCGCCACCCCCAAGCTAACAACAGCTAACAATAGCCTGGTAGATCAGCATGTTTTCCGACTTCAACTGGAACGCCGATAAGTCAGAGATGATGTCACTCCCAGTTCCAAGATTACTGGAACGCAGCATTACGACAGTTGCCGCACAGGCTCGCGGGTAGCAGTCTTAATGTCGCCCGTAATAGATTGTCCTCATAGCAACTTTAACCACAGACAGTTATCAAATAATTTAAAGAGTAAAGTTGATGAAGAAAGACAGATCTCTCTGATTTATGACCAGGATTCTGAGTCAGCATTTTAAGATTTATCAGAATTCTGATTCTCTTGAGATCAGATCGACAATTTGAGCGTAATCTCAGAAATTTTAAGTAATTATAATAATGCAGTAAGAAACCTAAGATTCACATTTCTAATGTAGATGTACATGTACAATGTGCATGTGCAATTCCACCTGTGCATGCTGACTTCTCTTCTGCTTTTAAGACAGTCAGAGTAGATACTTTGGCTCCAAAGCTGTGGATTTTATCACACTTTCATCAGATATTTAACGTCCTGACCAACAGGCAGTAATTTCTTTAAGTCAATGCAGTTGAGAGCAGTTACAGGGTAGAGATAAATCACTTTTTAACCTGTGTTTGGAAAATTCATTGATTTTAAACACAAAAAAAACAAAAACATGACTTGATTTTAGGAGATCTCCATCCTTTTCTCCTGTTATGTTGAATAATTCAGTCATAGAAGTTGTACAAAACAGATATCTGGATACAATCATTGACAACAAATTAACCCTTTAACTACCTCACCTGTTTGGCAGAGGTCATCAATAAATTCAGGGATAATTATTTAAAAAAAAAACAATGAATCAAATCATTTTTTGATTACTTTAACACTTCAGGGAACATATAAAACAAGAACCAAAACAGAAAACAGATATTTTCTTGGTGTGGGATTTTAAGGTTTAAAAAGCTAACAGTTGATGACGTTATGACGTAAAAATGCAAAAATATTTTGGGCAAAATCAATTAAAAAAGACAGAAATATTTGCAACTGAATAGCAATCAAACTTTACTTAAAATTGGCCATATTTCGTTTGACTCTGTTATTTTGAAGAATAACAGATTATGTCTCTCTAAATATATATATATATATATATATATATATATATATATATATATATACAAATCATCATATCCATAAGTGGTCAAGTATTTAAAACAATAAGGGGGTAATAATAATTATAATAATAGCTTTTATGTTTTTAAACCTTTAAATCCCACTCAAAGAAAATTTAAGTCTTGTTGGTTTGTTTGCAGTTTTTTTCTGTATCCCAAAACTTTGGCAGAAAAAAATAATGAAGTGTCATTTCTTTAACACATAATATTTTCCTGAATATATATACTTCTGCCAAACTATTGAGCCAAGAGCTAAAGGGTTACCATGAACGCTAAGACTGATGCAGAGAAATGAGATCTGCAAAGGCTCAACAGCTTCTTTATTCATTCAGTAAACTGAGGAGCTTTAATGTGGACTGTACTCTGCTGAAACTCTTTTATTAAAACTTTTTGAAAGTGTGTAAATGTTTGTATTCAGTGCTGAAGTGGAACTCTGTCACTACAAAATAAGAACAAACTGGACAAGATTGTTAAGACTGTCACAAAGATAACGGGGAACAAATTCACCGCAGACCAAATGCACCCTCGTCAGTCTGAATCTGCACTTTTAAGACCTCTTAGTGATCTTTTTTTTTTACTTATCTATTATAATAGATGTATTTTTAGATGTTGTTCTTGACTAACTGTTAAATATTAATAAATACTGTCTTGTGTGGTTGTTGGTGTCCTATGTAGTTTGTGTTTTTATGCTCTCTGTGCAAAAACAATTCCCTTAGAGGCACTAAAGGTTCATTCATTCAAAGTTCACTTTCATTTCTACAGAAATGTGACGTGGTTTGATTGTCTTGCATTAACTGTTTTTATGTTCTCTCGACATCATTGGAAATGAGAGCACGCTCTCAATGACATTTCATGATGAAAAAAAAAAAAACTAGTTGTCTTCACTGTGCTCCACCTCCCTGCTGCTCCTCCTTAAAATAATCAATTACAGATTTTATGGAAGTCAGACCTAATAGCAGTCTTGTGTTTTAACAGTGAGGTCAGAAATCTATTAATAAAGTCAGAACTCTGAATTCTTACAAATCTAGGAGCTGAATCAGATTTGTGACACATTCTAGCTTTAACCACAGACTTTTGTCTGTTATCAAATAATTTAAAGAGTAAAGTCGATTGAAAAAAAAAGACAGATCTCTGATTTATGACCAGGATTCTGAGTCAGCATTTTAAGATTAATCAGAATTCTGAATTAATAATCTCTTGAGATCAGAGCAACAATCTGAATGAAATCTAAGAAATATTAAATAATTATACTAATGCAGTCAGAAACCTAAGATTAACATTTCTAATGTAGAGGTTGTTCATGTACAATGTGCATGTGCAATGGTACATTACTGATTTCTCTTGTTTTTAAAACAGAGCAGATACTTTGGCTGCAAGCTGAGTGGTATGGGAGTTAATCACACTTTGATCAGATATTTAACGTCCTGACCAACAGGCAATAATTTGTCAGAGTCAATGGCCAACAGTCATCTTAAATCAGCACAGGGGTGCCACAGGGTTGCGTCCTCTCACCTCTTTTGCAGCACATTGTATACCAGTGACGGCATCAGTAAAATGCTCTGTGGTTGTTGGTGTCCTATGTAGTTTGTGTTTTTGTGCTCTCTATGTAAAAGCAATTCCCCTAGGGGCAATAAAAGTTCATTCACTCAGAGTTCACTTTCATTTCTCCAGAAATGTGAGGTGGTTTTATTGTCTTGTAATAACTGTTTTTATGTACTCTCGACATCATTGGAAATGAGAGCTTTCAATGGCATTTCATGATGAAAAAGAGACTTGTTTTCTTCACTGTGCTCCACCTCCCTGCTGCTCCTCCTTAAAATAATCAACTCCAGATCCAATCAAAGTCAGGCGTAGTCCCAGTCTTATTATTCTTGTGTTAATTTAACAGTGAGGCCAGAAATCTTTTTAAAAGTCATAATCACCTCCACCAAGGAGGTTATGTTATTGCTGGTGTCTGTTTGTTTCTGTTAGCAACATAACCCAAAAAGTTATGGACAGATTTCAATGATATTTTCAGGAAATGTCCGGATTGGGACAAGGAACAAATGGTTAGAATTTGGGAGTAACCCGGATCACCGTTTGAATCCCCAGTGACGAAAAATGTGATTTTCATGAATAACTACTGAACTAAAATAGATATCATTATGAATCAGTTGCTAATGGTATGTTTTCATGGTCAAGGAATCCAAATATTTAGATGGAATCAATTTAAGACTAATGTTTACTCTGAGTTTACTCTAATGTGAAGTCAAGATAAGACTTAAATGTCATGAATCTGACTGTGAATTTTGATTTTCAGGGATTTTAGTCAAGATTCTGGCTTTAATGAAAAACTTTTGTCTGTTATCAAAGAATTTTAAGACAAAATGAGACAGTCTGAGAAAATAAAAGGTCAGAATTCAGAGTTAGCATTTTAAGATTTATCAGAATTCTGATTTAATATTCTCTTGAGATCCGAGCTGTCTAACAGGATTTGTAAGTGGCTTCCTGCTGTTTGGGAGCACCTATGCTCTGTGCTCCGTAAATGGTACAAAGGTCAGGGAGGTGCCATCACACGCCAGATTTGTTTGTTGCCAGGAGCCCTTGTGTATGCGCGTGCAAGCAGAAAATTAAAAGGTTTGTAGCTGTCTTGATTATGTTTGTCGTTCATGCTTTAATTGTACTATACTGTTGATTACCAGCAGCAAATGATGAGAAGAGATTTTTGTCTGCATTCAACTGCACCCTTTGGCAGGCGATGCGAGGTAAATGTATCGTAGGCTATATTTTTGTGGGTACATGCCTCTATGTCAAATTGTTTTTTTTAGTGCTTTTCATGTTTGTATTTTTTAACTTTAAAGATGAACCGAGACTTCATTTATTATTGTTAATGTTGATGTTTTTTATCTTTAGGTTCATGGTGTCCAGTAAAGATGAAATAAAAGCACCAGTCGAACTCTATAGGTGCGTTCACACCGGACGCTACTTGTACTACCTCGGCGATCACTCTCCATTCAAAGTCAATGTACAGCCGCGATGAGGCGGGGCTAACCCTCCCGCGATGCGACAGCTGCGTACAAGACGATCATTCCACTCATCGCGTGATGTCAAAGTTAAAAAAAGTTGATCCATTCAGGCGATGTCGTGTGTGGCTGTGCAGCATCAGCCAATCAGAGGTGTGTGTACGTGTGACGGTACCCGAGACAGACAGTTATTCATCCGGACTACAGGGTGGATGAGTTCCGTCTAGGCGGAACTAATGTCAGTGAGGACATTAGTTGCGCCTAGACGGACCGCGGTAAACTCACAGATAATGCTGCTGCAGGGCATCAGCTGCAGTGTTTTGTGTCTGATAAGTGAGCGAAAAGGATACAGCTGGAATAATGTCTGCTCATACATCCTGTTATATGATATATGATATGATCGCCATGTAACTCGGGCGGACGTGACGTCAACGAGCGACGAGCGACGGACCAAAATGAGGTATTTATGGACGCGCGACTCTACGTCAGAGGTCCACGCGATTTTGGTAGCTGAGTCGCTTGCTGTGTGAACGCAGCATATTGCTGATATTTATGATGCTGAAGGCTGGATTTATATTGTATATTAGTGTTCACCAACTGGCATCCCAGGAGCCACATCAGGCCCCTCAAAGCTTTACATCTGGCCCCCTGATTATAATGAGCGTCAAAGTTTTTCATGACCAACTGAAATTGGAATCTTAAGAAAAAGTTTGAATTCTTTTATTAAATTTTGAATTCTCAAAGTATGATTTAATACTCAGACTTCTACTCTTTCTCCACTTTTTTCTTTTAATCCTAAATTTTATCTCAGAATTTTGACTTTTTTTTTCTCAGACTTTGACCAATTTAATTTTCTTTTCTTCTCTGCATTTCTTTTTTTTTTTTTTTACCCTTTTGGTCTTCATGCTATAAAAACATGTGCAGGCTAAACATGTGTTGTTTTAATGACAGATTTTGTCTTGAAATACCCCAAACTATTTGTGATCCCACGTTAGTGCTTTAGGACTGGTGAACGGAGCTGATAACAAATAATATTGTAAGTGGACCAAAATATTTCATTTTAATTGTTTTCTCATTTTTATTACTCTTTTGGCCCCCATAACATATGCCAAGAAAAAAACTAGCCCTTGTCCAAATGTGGTTGATGATCCCTGTTGTGTATTATTCCACGAGCTTTCTGTGGTTTGTTCCTTTTTTGCAGATATGGCTCTATGGCGCCCTCTCTTGGCTGCAGTCTGTATACACACGGGCAGCAGCAGTGAATTGTCATTGATGGAGAGATGTGGACGAGGTGAGTCGCAGACTGAAGCAGTTTGTAGCAGAATTGTGTAGAAACATAATTTTCTCCTTTTATAGGCTTATAAACAAACAGGGATTTATGTAGAGGTTTACAAGATGTATTATGCGCAGTTCACCGTATTTTTCATATAGCTACTAAGCTGTCTGTATAATAACGATGTGCACGTATTAACAAGCTAACTAGCATTGGTGCTAACTGTGCTATCCTGTTGTAGTGTGCTTCGGTATCCAGTGTTAGTCTGTTAGTACAGATAAACGGCGGCATACAGACAGAGCAGCCTCCCGCTTCTTACTCTTCACACAACGCAAAGTCAACGGGATTTTCTTTAAGCAGCCAGCTGCTGCCAAAGTTCAACTGTTCATGGTTAAGTTGGTGCCATGGTCCGAACTTCTGTGGCGCGAGGGCTCCGTCTAATTCCTGGATCCGGAGGCGCGTGTTGCCTTGACGACGGCGCGGAGACGGAGTGTCGGTGGCACTGCGGTAGAGAAGTAAAGAGTAACTGGGTCATTCCATCAGAGTGGTAGCTTTTGAACCGAAATTTCATATTTTACTTGTACACGTTTTTCAATAATTAAAACATGGTCACAAATAGTAGCATCTTACCATTATAAATCAATATAAATTAGATGGATTATGGATTTATGTAGATGTTACCAGATGTATTATGCCTAGTTAACCATAGTTTTCATGTGCTAAACTGTCTATATAATAACACACAAAAACATGTTAATGTTACGTGTGGGTGTTGGTGTGATGGACCCAGAGCAGAGGCAGAGATCAGATCAAAAATTGAACACCAAGGTTTATTTACAGGGGAATAACAAAAAACTGGTGAATAGAAACAAGAGTGGTGGCAGTGGCAGGAGCTCGTGGAGACCTGGGAAAAAACAGAGGAGAGAAACTGATTAGTCCACAGGTAAACCAAACTGTCCAAAAACACTTCCCAAAAAAACCAAACTTAAGACAAGAATCATTCAGAGAATGAAGAGCCAGCACGAACTGTGAGCAGTACGAACCACTAACTGAATTGTAATCAGCCGGCGAGTAGAGAAGTCCTCCACCAGCTTAAGTAGGGAACCTCCTCATCAGGTAGATCAGGAACAGGTGGTGAAGAGAGTGGAGAGCAGCTCCAGTGCCGCCCATACCGGATACACGCGGAGGCATAAGAGGAAGGAAGGTCGCTCGGTAGTGCCAACTCCACCACAGGTGAACAGGGGTAAGTGCAGTGCAGGGAAAAAGAGGAGACAACCCGAGAGGGAAGGGAGAGAGGAGCAAAAACTGGAGGACTGACGAGCAGTCCTCACAGTTAAATTAGTTTACTGAAGGTCATGTATTATTGTGATGACAGGCTAATACCAATGTCTATGAGTTTACTGGCAGTGGCTGGGGATAAGGGATGTGTATCGTTATGATTTTATTGATACAGATACTGATATCAATACTCCTTATCGGTATCGATACTCATCGACACTGTTATCGATAGTAAAAAAAGACTTTACAAGATATTAAAAGATTCAAGCTATTTTTTATTACCACAAGGTAACAATAAAGCTTCAACAGAAGAGAAAAAATGCATTACAAATGCTTCTCAGAGGCAAAAAAAAGCTAAGGAGATGGCTAAACCCCTTCATGCCGACCAACAGACTGCATGTACAGACAGACCCATCAGTGGGGCTAAAATTGATGCTGTGATGACGACTACAAGGGCTGTCTCTTATATACTACATTCGATATTCGAATAACCATTCGGGGATCCATAACAGTATAGTAAATAAATATTCAAATGTAAAATATTGAGTGTTGCAGCACTTCAGGGCGCCTGGAGCAGTGGACCATTTCGTCCAACAGAGGGCGCTGTAAACTAGGGCTGCCAAGATTAGTCGACTAGTCACGAAGACGTCGACGATCAAAATCATCAACGGCTTATTTTATAATCGACGTTGTCGTTTTAATATTTTTTAAACCTTATTTTCCCCTCAAAACTGCCGCTGTACTTTCAGCTGTCTTGTCTGCCGTTCTGGCCTTTACGCACATGCGCAGAAGTGATATCCGGGGTCACAAGTGATGTCACCGGAAGCGTTATGCCCAGCAGTATCATGGCTAGCCGGCTACAGTGCTCGAAAGTTTGGGAGTATTTTTCCCAAAATAAAGGAGAAAAGTATGCAATGCAAAATCTGCAAAGCAGAAATGGCCTACCATGGCAGTACGACGGCGATGCATCTGGAAAGAAAGCACGTCGTGGCTGATTTATTTTCGGACGAAGAAGGACAATCTCGGTAAGCTAATTGGCTAGTTAGCTGCTAACATTAACGTCCGCAGTGAGCTATCTACTTCATAGCGATGTGTTTGAATAGAAAATGTGATGACGCTAATGTTTCATAATGGTAATGACATAATGCTGCTACAAGCTGCAAAGTTCATTAAAAGTTGAATGAACTATCATCTTAATTGTCTTAATTTTTAGTACATACCTTAAACACTTGAAGCTGGAAACTAATGATGTTAGCTGTATGCTGGTACAATAAGCTGCAATTTATGCATGATCCGATTAGTCGACTAATCGCAAAAAATAATCGGTGACTAGTCGACTATCAAAATAATCGTTTATGGCAGCCCTACTATAAACATAGCTTGACCCACGGTCACATCCGCTGCTCTCTTGACCTCAGTAAACAAATAGTTTCCACTCCGAGCCTACATTAACAGCCTCGAATCATCTGAGGAGAGCTGAGTTGAAGTATTCTTGGTTCTACACCGTCGATGGCAAACTGAAAATTAAAGACCAGGCTGTGTGTTCTGTGAAATGCAGTTTCAGCCATCAGCTTTTCATCCAAGTTATACAGCTGAGTGCAGCTGCGCTTTGTCAAGAGTTTAACTCCATGTGACTGTGTTGTTTTTGGCAGGGTCTTTACCGAAGGGACGGATAAAAGTCTCGACTTCGATTTTTAAGAAAAGTGACAGCTTTAATGAGTACAAACTAGACAAAAAACTTACCGTGACTTGACATAGCAGAAACAAGACCGGGTGCTGCCGCCACGGTGCTGTAGTCTGTAGTGTTAGCTGGGCTGCTAACGTTACTCGTGTTTATAGCAATCAAACAGCCCGCACTGCTGCAACGGTGGTAGTGTCATAACTACGTGACAGTTGAAGAGATGTTCAAGTACCATTAACAGTACCGTTTTCCAGATTCTTAATGGTATTCTGGTACCAACCCTATTAGGGACTGGTACATCAAAATAGCGGATCTGCGGTATACATCCCTACAGGGGATTATTTTTTTACTTTTGACGATCTATGTTTTTTTTTCTATTTTATTTTTTATTGTTGTGTTACTATTTTATTGACGTGCTAGATGGTGACATGTCTATTCATACAACTTGTCTGTAACCGATGAACACATATGCACGATGTTCTGAAAAATAAATACAAAAATTTGATGTAAACAAATCAGTTTATTGAAGGATTATTACATTCAAAACAAGATTACATTACTTCAAAGATTGTGTACACTTAAAACTCAGTTAACTAAACAGATCAAGGATTAAAAGCACCAAAAATACTGATGAAACCAAAACAACAAAATCAAAACTTTAAAGGGATAACAGTCAATTTATGCTGAATCAGGTTATTGAAGGATTATTACATAAAAAATAAGATTAAATTAGTTATGTTAATATTTATTACACCTAAAACTTATAATGTTGACAGTCAGGAGGTTTGTCACATAAAAAGTTGATATGACACTGCATGCTTTATTACATCTAAATATTTGTTTTACTAAAAATTCAAAGGTTATTTTCACAATATAATATCCATAAAAAGACAGTACAATAGTTTATCAAACCTAATTAGCATTAAATCAGCAACATTACAGTGAAAAACATCTTAAATGCATAACCTGAAGTGTTTTTACATCAAAATGATGATTTTATTATCAGTTCATAGGTCAACTGGCTCTGTTGGAGATGAGACTAAGATCATGAGAGACAACCACCAAAAGATTCTGTGTGTTGCAACCTGTTTGCTGAAGTTTTTATTGAATTTGTATGTTCTGATCTATTTCACTGTCTTTATTTGATTTTCCCTGATGCAACAATGTGTGTAAGAGCAACTGAAAGAGAATTTCCCCTTAAAAAAGTTTTGCTCATTCTGATTCTGATTCTGATTCTGATTCTGAATCAGGATGTTTTCTCTTCAACGCAACTTTCAAACTTGGTGTTGATGCATTTTTATTACAGATGATCATGGGTGCAGAGTTTTTAACGTCCTTATCAATTTTCTGCCCACAGGGACTGAAGAAGGGGAAAAGTTTGCCAGTGAACCTGTTGCCCCCAAAGGTGAACATACGACCTGCAGTACCAGCGTTGAAGAAGTTGATCAGACCCTCTTCATAATCCACAAACACCCCCACCCTCTCAGGAGCAGACTTCAGGATCAGGGTTTGAGAAGAGTCACCAAGACCTTGTAATATGTTTCCGTTTTTCAGCCTGATAGTCCAGAAACCGTTTTGAGGACTCGGTATCATATTCCTCTTCACGTTGATGGACTCTCTGGCCACGCCTAAAGCCCACTCAGTCTTCTCTTTAACCTGAACCTCGAAGAAGAACCTCCCTGAGGAGAAGCCCTGCTCTCCCAAAACACCACAAATAGTGGAAAATCTTCTGGAGTTGCAACTGAAAACCCTTGGGCAATTATCATGATGTACTTGTTTCCTGTCTTGGGACAGGATGAGCTGAGGATGTGCTGTTTCAGGATCCAGAGTTATATGAGTGTCATACCTTTGGACAGCCTTCAGCTCAACCTGAAGTGCTTCCTGCATCTCTCCATTAAGAACCTTACACAGGGGAAGCATGGCTGTCCTCAGAGTTCTCTCATAAAATGGTTGACAGACTTTGACCTCGGTCCAGTCCTTGGTTAGTGGAGGAATCTTCACAGATGGGACTCTCTGGATCAGATGGAGGTGGTCTTCAGAGCGGAAGAGCTGCTCCACCTCAGTGCTTTTCTTCTCCAGCTCACAGATCTCCTGCTCCAGCTCTTCAATGAGAGCTCTGGCCTGCTGCTCTGTTGTCTTCTGCTTCTCTGTGATGGTCTGGATGAACTGGAGCTTGCCTTTCTCAGCAAACTCAATCAGAATGGTGAAGACTCGAACACCTTCTGCTATCGCTCTGTTTGCAGATTCCTTACTGAGGTCCACTGAGTGTTTGATCTGCTGGATCTTCAGTCGTCTTTTCTGGATTATCTGCTGGATTTCAGCCTCTTTCTTTCCTAGCTCTGCCTTCTTCTTTTCATATTCTTCTCTCAGAGGAACGAACTGGTGCATCTTGTGGTCCAGAACAGAGCAGAGCTTGCAGACACAGATCTGATCGGTCTTACAGAAGAGCTCCAGAGGTTTATCGTGCTCTGAACACATCCTGTCCTCCAGGTTCTCCACGGGGTCGATCAGCTCGTGTCTTTTCAGACCTGAGGCTGTCCGGTGAGGCTCCAGGTGAGTTTTACAGAAGGATGTCATGCAGGTGAGGCAGGACTTCAGGGCCTTCAGTTTGGGTCCAGAGCAGGCATCACACGCAACTTCTCCTGGTTTGGCTTCCTGCTTAGCTTTGTCTCTGAACTGACCAACCATCTCAGAGACCAAGGTGTTGACCTTCAGGTCAGGTCTGGTGGTAAAAACTTGCTGGCACAGGGGGCACTGGCAGTCATGTCTGAAGCCCCAGAGTTCTGTGATGCAGCTCCTACAGAAGTTGTGTCCACATGCCGTGCTGACAGGATCAGTAAAGACATCCTGACAGATGGAGCACAGGAACTGATCGTTGGACAGAAGACTGTTGGCAGCAAACATCTTGATGTGCTGTGGACAGAAGATCAAGAGTTAGAAGTGTTTTGACCAAAAGCAGCGACACACAAGAATTCAGTTTTGTGATTCTGTAGTGACCTTAAGAAGGTCTAAGAGAGTAACTGAAGAGAAAACAATGATGTGCTGTTAGGCTAGGCCAAAGAATTTTCCTGCAACTTTAACATTGCAGATACATTTCTAACCTAAAATTCTGAGGGCAGTGTTTCCACTAGGTTCACTGCCTTGGGGCGGTTAATTATGATATTTAATAATATCATAATTAAAGAGCATTTAGATCTGAATAAATAGTGAGCACTGTGGGCACACAACTAAAACATTCTCAAAAAAAAAAAAAATAAACTGCATAAAGTATAAAAGTATTTAAAAAAACATTTCATGTAACCATGTAAGCTCAGCAGGTGGAGAGAAGATGAATCATAAAGTTATTACAAGTGACTGACAATGAGGAGAAACTACAGGCTGAAAGTTTCCTACACTGCTAGCTGTGCTTCCCTTCTTGGTATGGGCAGTTGGCTTAAAAATGCTGAGATTTTTGCTTGGAGAGATTGTTTGGTAAGCTTCAGGTCATCCATTAATGTTTGTTTAAATTGTTTTTTTTTTAGTATATTTTTTTACCTCTATGGTCGCTCCTTCATCCGCTGCCTGAGTGTGAGTGTGAGTGTGTGTATGTCTGTATGTGTAGTGTGTGTGTGTCTATATAGTCCCCTCCACACAATGCGCCGCTTCCAGTCATTTCAGTGAGGGACAGGCGACAGACAGCAAACGGTTTGGACCGCCGCAGTAGGAGTGGTTGCCGCCAAAGAGCACATGCACAGATTTTGCCCTGCTGCTCAGCATCAAGCGTTTTGAACTTTCTGGCTGTAGTCGCCTGGCAGCAGCAAATCATATCAAACTATCGAAGAACTGGACGTGGGGAAGCATTTCTACGGAATTGTTTTTAAAGAAGTGAGTGTCATAGCAGTAGGGTTACGGGGGAGCCCGGGGATTGGCTGAGGGTTATGGAAGTGTAGACTGAGAGAGAGAACTGCTAACTGTATGACATGCTGTTTGAATCTGTTAATAAAGAGAATTAACAATTCAGAAGTTATCGGCTCGTTCTATGACAGGGAGTGTTGTGAGACACTTTTAGGTGGCCTCTGCTCTGACGTTCACTGAATCATCGCTACGTCTCGGCCCGTGGTGGCAGCAGCCTCTTAAAAGAAAAAATGCATGTCAGGGGGGGACTCCGCCTGCAGAGAGATGGTTTGGTTGCCGCTCGGCTTATCGGTGTTGCACAAGAGGAGCAGGGGTTGAGGCGTTTGACAGAGCGGAGAGGAAAAATGCATTTTATTAAATGTAAGCAAACCATAGCGACACAACTATGGGCAAGATAGTTATCTGCCTCAGCACCCGCAACACCCGATTTAATGCAGGACTCTGATGTGAAGGCGGCGACATGCTGAAGTAGTGTATTTACAGTTTAAAAAAAAAATTGTAGGAGCAGCGGATAGGATTTAGGAGCGGTGGCCCGCCGCTCCTAAATGAATGTAGAGGAAACACTGGAGGGTCTTGCCAGAGCAGCAGCACTCCCATGGTTGGGATCATTAGATGTGAGAGGGGTTTACTTTCTAGTTTGAGCAGCTTGAGGGCTCATCTACACGGAGATGAATTCAGGGGTACCTGCTCAAGTTTTTAATCATATCAATGTTTTCAAATCAGAAAACACACATTTTTGAAAATGGGGTCCAGAGTGGATCAACCTCCATGTTTAAGTATGAATACGGAACGCTTCAGAAACGTTGACCCCTTCTCTCCATTAATCTGACATCAGTGAAATTATTGTCTGAATACAGCATCTTGTTTGTGCTGCAGACGCTCCGGAGATTGTTTTGGCTTTAATAGTAAAATCTTCTGCTAGTCTATAACCACTGGGAGCATGTTCAATGTCCTCTCTGGTTTTGGTGTCTGGTTTGAGCAGTGTAACCCCCAACTTCCACATAGAGTGAATCCGCTGTGCAGCGGAAGCGCTTTGCTTCTGTTTCAGCTGAAAGGCAGGCGACAGCAACCACTGGAAGAGCTGCATCGTGGCACTCAGCCCTGTGCTCCTGGAAGGGGAGTGGGCACATCATATACAGAATGCAATGACCTCAAGTGACTTACGATATCACATGCTAAAAAAATTTTACAAACTGAGAAAGGAATTAAACAACACCTCACTTTACTTCTCTAAGGTCTCTTACAGCTCAGTGATCACTTCTGCCTATCCTCTTGTAGAAAGACCTATCCACCCATCTTCTTCTGCTCATCCATGGTTGAGTCACGGACATGGCTCTGATGTACTGCCAGGAATGTGAACCAGGCTCATGCACAGGAACGGACAGCCCGTATCAGGGGGTCGGCTACCCCATACCCCCGGAGCACCCCCCACAGAACTCCACCAGAGACACAGTTGAATGCCTTCTCCAGGTTCATGGGAGTTTGCCTGGTTAGGCAAACTCCCATGAACCCTCCAGCACCCTATGGATGGTGAAGAGCTGGTCCACAGTTCCACGACCAGGACGAAAACCACATTGCCCCTCCTGAATCCAAGGTTCAACAATCCGGCAGACCCTCCTCGCCATTATCCCCAAATAGACCTTACCAGGTAGGCTGAGGAGTGTGATCCCCTTATAGTTGGAGCACACTCTCCCATTTCCCTTCTTGAAAAGTGGGACCACCACCCCAGTCTGCCAATCCAATGATACTGCCCCTGATGTCTACACCAAGTTGCAGAGTCGTGTTAGCCATGACATCCCACAACATCCTTGAGGAACTCCGGTCGGATTTCATACACCCCCAGAACTCCACTATCAAGGAGTTTTTAGACCACCTCAGCTCCAGAGACAGGAGAGCCCATCACAGAGTCTCCCAGGTCTGCTTCCACATTGGAAGAGGTATTGGTGGGATTAAAGAGGTCTTCGACGTATTCCCTCCACCATTTCGGGATGTCCCGAGTCAAGGTCAGCAGTGCTGCATCCCCAATGTAAACAGTGTTAACAGCACACTGCTTCCCCCTCCTGAGACACTGGAAGGTGGTCCAGAAACTCATAGAAGCAGAGGTTGTTCTCCATGGTCTCACTGAACTCATCCCATGCCCAGGTTTTTGCCTTTGCAACCACTGAAGCTGCATTCCACTTGGCCTGCTGGTACCTGTCAGCTGCATCGGGAGTCCCACTGGCCAAAAAGGCCCAATAGGACTCCTTCTTTAGCTTGAGGACATCCCTCACCTCTGGTGTCCACCAGCAGGTACGGTTGGCGCTGCCACGACAGCCCGACCTTAAGGCTGCCACTCTGTTCACACTGCACCCAACCACTACAGCCTCTCCGATGGGTGGTGGGTCCATTTGAGTGGGGTCCCACATCTCTTCTTCGGGCTTGGCCTGGCTGGGCCCTTTGGGTGTGTGGCCCAACCACAAGGCCCTCGCCGACGAGCCTCCACCTCAGGTTTGACTTGAGAGAGGGGCCCCATTGTCCCGGGTCCAGGCAAGGGATACTGGACACCATTGTTTTTTTCTCTTCATAATGACCTTAGAGCCACGCTTCGTCTGGACCCACTCCCAGGACTTGTTTGCCTTAGGAGACTCTACCAGGGACATGGAGCCCCCGACAACATAGCTCCTGGGGTCACTGGGGCACGCAAACCTTCCTACCGTGATAAGGTTGTGGCTCAAGGAACGTGTGCATGCAGCATTAAACTTAAAGAGTCCTGTGCATGAACTTTGCTTCACCATTTCCCCTGACAACTATGATTCCTGTTTGCACAGAGACTGATATTTTCCAGACAACATTGCTTCATGAAATGTTTTGCTCCACAAGAAAACACTAAAAAGACTGTAGTATATCCCAGCCAGCAAAGAGAATCGGCCCGCTTCCGTAAAACCTGCGGCACTGTTGGCAGAGACTCGGCATTGGCTGACATGAGGCAACCGCATATCAGCCGAGTCGTTTTGCCACCTGCAGATAAGCTCACTCCTCACTTCTCAGGCTGTAAAATTCTTTGTTGTGCCTGTAAATGTTACAGGAAAAATCAATGTCGGGCAAAATATTGTTTTTATTGTATGCCATAAACGTATTCCTATCTATATTATTATTTTTCTAGTATTCCTTACTTTTTTTTTAATTTATTTTTTTCCTACTATTTCTACTGGATGTAAGCAGAGTTGGGGGGATGGGCGGGGGTGCAATGACATACAGCATTAATGATTTTCACTGCTTAGATGCTATTTGCGCTCGGCATACTGTAAAAAACATAGGCTCGGCTCAAATCTTCCTGACCGACAGTAGACCGACTCCAACGAAATGCGCGGCAAGGCTGATACTATAAAATAAAAAAAATGTGACATGTGCAGTTGGATTGAGTGTATCTGTTAACCTGTTTTTAATTTAAGGATATCCATATTCAAAGACCTGCTCTGAGAGCTTCTTATTCCACTAGTCTAATTGATAGAAAAAACAAGGTCCTCATACATCATTATCTAAACCCAAAATGCTCCAAAAAGTGTAAATTTAATTTTAGAATAGATATAATTCCTCCAGACTTTTTACACTTTAACTTCCTGAAAGTTTTATATAGAGCACCTGTTGCGCTAGTTACAGTATCAAGGCATGCTATTCACTTGACTGTGGATCAAAATTGTGAAAAAGAGGCAAGCTTATATCTGTCAGCCCACATCTAAAGCTTTAAAAAAATAAAAACAATGCAAGTTTTACACCTAAAGTAGAAAACACCTCTTTTGTTTAAACATTAGTACAAGTCTGTCTTTTTTATTTGCTTTAATCCCTGAATAAACTAGTGAATGTCAAATTCAAAAGTGCTTCTTTGTTTTTCTTTTGTTTGTTTTAATTCAAGAGGACAGCCATGAGGACCACGCAGACCAAACCATGAAGGTACTTGTGACTGAGAACTCCATCGCTGAGGTGGATTCAGCAGATGTTTCCATCGTAATAGAGGGCGACAAGGTACTGAATAGATGTGGAAATCAAACCAAGGCATGTCTGCTGTGATGGGACTGATTTAAACTCTCAACCTTGAGTATCCCAGGGGTCTTCACAATCTCAAAATCTTGTAGAATAAAATATTGTCCATATGAACTGTATTCATCGTGAAGACCCTTTTTTGTGCAAATATTTTTTGAAATGTAATGTACCTGATTCAAGTGTCTTGAAAAAGATGCATGATGTGTATACACAAGTTTTTCATTGATCAGTTAAAACTACTTAAACTCATACTTTGAGGAAAAAAACAGTTTAACTTTGGTTACATGTTGCATATTTTGGACAGTGATACTTGTCAGATTTATACTTTGGTAAACAATTGGTCAATTAAAAAGAACAATTGTAAGGATCAATATTGTGTCTTGTGTCTGACTTTTAACTTTTGGGTTAAACATCCCTTCTCTGAAAAAGTGATAACTGATGAATAATTTTAGTATTAAAAAACATTAGGGAAATCAAATATCCCCTGCTAAAAATACACTACAATCATGAGTAAATATTACTCATTTGCAAGAAGTATTTATTTGTAAAGTCTATTTCAAAAGGTTAAGTAGACTTTACCCACATTATTTGAGCATATTATTGTTGATCAAGTTAGGTAATAGGTATTCAAAAAATAGGGTAAAATTTACACAAAGAATGTGAGTGCAAATTGTTACCCCAATTTTATTGAGTAGACTCTAGGTTTTTTATGGTGTTGATTTCAATGAAATAAAGATTAAACTTGCAAAAACGACCTGTTTACATGGTAGTTTCTTTTTGTTGTATAAAATGATGGAGTTAAACTTGGATCTAATATTATTGGCTTAACTGTGATTTAAGTTAACTTTAACTTAGTGGTGTTAGAGTGTAAAATTCCACCAACACATACATATTTGAGGGTGGTGCATAGCCTATAGGACACAAAATTGAAGAGGTCCTGCGGATCCTGGAGACTGAGGTCAAGCTGCCTCCCTCACTCAGGCGTTCGCGGCTGGACCGAGTGCCAGGAAAGCACTCGCACAGCAACCGAACCTGAGATCCACGCAGCGTCTTTCACTCGGGCTCCGCAGTCGGGCCGAGTGAAAGCCGAGCACTCGCACAGCAATCGGACCTGAGGTCCACGCCGCGTCTCTCACTCGGGCTTCCGCAATCGGGCCGAGTGAAAGCCGAGCACTCGCACAGCAATCGGACCTAGATTCAAACCGAGTCTCGGCCGATTGTTTTTGCCGTAATCGCGCCGCTTTCGGCCCGCACATTTTTTGCTGACTGGGTATACCTTGCCTGTATGTGGGGCTGTAACCCCCAATTTCTACATAAAGTGAATGCTACCCCTAACACTGGAGCCAGTCCTCTTGAGACAGGCTGGACTCTCTTCCACTCTGGAGTTGCCGATGGTAAGAGGTGTCGGGCAGGGTGTCAGTACTTGTCTCCCCTAGACTCTAGGCCTGTATATTGATGTTCACCCCAGCAGCCAAGGGGGTAGCCTCCCTCCACCTTCAGGTGGGAGACGGAACCTGACTGTTGTTTGTGCTTATGCACCAAACAACAGTTTATACGCCCCCCGCAGACAGCACACACCCCACCCACCACCTGTCCATCCGGCCCCAAGGCACCCCCACCCCGAGCACCCAGCCACCCCCACCACCCCACAGCAGGCCAGAGGCCCCCAGCCCCCAAGAACCAAATCCCCCGGTACCAGCCCCCAGAGAAAGGTGTAGCAGATCTTATGTTGCTGCAGGTACCAGCCACAGCAAGGCCAGGTAGGATGGAATGTGGGCATGCGGCGGTGATGTCGCGGTTACGCCCTGCCCCCCAGAAGATCCCCCACAGAGCAGTGACCCACAGGCAGCCACCCGCACCAAAGTCCCCAGTGAGTGACAGGCCGATGGATCCCGCACCCCAGGCCACAGAGGGATGCATGACCCAGCAGGGCCCACCCGCCCCCTGGGCACCGCCCTGGGCCTCCACCCATAGAAACCGGAACTCAGCCGCACCTGAAGGTCACCGCCACCACCCCAGTTGTTGGAGATGGGCTCCCCAGCACAGAGCCGCGGTCTGAAAAGGCCGGACCCCACCAGCCACACTGAGCCTAAAATAGTGAAAGCCCCCCCCCCCCCCCTTTATTTTGTATCTTTGTTCCCAGACAAAGATACATTAACCCTCCACTGTGACTAATTGCTGCTCTAAGTGTAGAGTATTGCATTAAAACGGGGGAAAATCAGGTGAGTGGGAGCCCACTGAACCCCGCTCTCCCTGCCTGCCCCAGGCATGTGGATGTTGTGCTGCATTAAAAACAGAAGGCAGGTGAGACCCACAGCCTATGTTAAGTTGACAATCCTAAAAACAGATAAAAGATCTTATACCCCTTTTCCACCAAGATGGTTCCAGGGCTGGTTTGGAGCTAGAGCCAGCTTAGCACCAGTTCTTTGGTTTTCCACAGACTAAGCACCGGTTGCTGGCTCTCAAAACCGGTGCTTAGCAAGCACCAACTCTTTGCTGGGCCAACAGAAAGAACCACGTTATGTCGGGGGCTACGGGCTTATGCCAGGTGATGAGGGTGGGTAAAAACACAGAAGCACCAAAGCAGAGTAAAAACACGGAAGCACTCGTACCCGTCTTCTCAAGCGTTCGTTGCATAATCGTCGAGCAGCATTAACTTGCTGGATCGCCAACTTTTGCTCTACAAAGGAAGACTCGAAAAGCCAAGAGCAACACTTGAACCGCAACGCAGTCCTCCATCTTTGTAGTGGCAATTGAATTCGGCGCTAGTTGTTATGGGTAACTATTCTGATGTATACAGATGTATACATTGATGTGATGACGTAGCCCTCTGGCCGTATGGGGAGAGGTTTGTCTCAAAGTGATGCACACAAATATATCCATAATTTTCTCATGTGTTTTTCAGATCCACAAATATATCCATAATTTTCTCATGTGTTTTTCAGATCCACAAATATATCCATAATTTTCTCATGTGTTTTTCAGATCCACAAATGTATTTATGATTTTCACATGTTTTTTCAAATTTTGTGAGTACATATATCATCACTTATCATTTGTAAATCTTCAATTCTGCTTGTGAACTGTTGGAAGTGCGTTTGTGGATCAACTGACACCTGCATTCATTTTTGAGACAAACGTAACGCAGTTTCCAAGAAATGCACACACATATTTGGAGGGATTTATCTCATTAATATGCAGACAAATATCCATGAATTTCACATGTGTTTTGCAGATCCACAAATATAAACATAATTTTCTCATGTGTTTTTCGGATTCACAAATATTTTTACGATTTTCACATGTGTTTCTCCGATCGGCAAACATATGCATGATTTTCACATGTGTTTTTAAGGTTCACAAATATATCCACGTTTTTCACATGTATTTCTAAAGTTTGTGAGAGCATTTGTCATGACTTATCATTTGTAAATCTTCAGTTGTGCTTGTGAATCATTTAAAGTACGTTCGTGGATCAACGGGCGCGTGCATCCATTTTTGAGACAAACGTACCGCAGTTTCACAGAGATTCACACACACACAGGCTGAGAATATTCACGTGTCTAGAGCCCCGCCCCCTCCATCCACTAGGTGGCGGTGTTGCTGTCTTTGTTTAACAGGGGGCGTCAAACGACCTGCCCCGGCCATACATCCATGGCCTCGGCTCGGTGTTGGTGAAGAAGAAGGAAGCCCCTTCAGGAGCAGAAAGGCGCCTCAACTTAGAAGCAAAAGCAGCCTAACCCAGTCCGCCAGTATTCATTTCTGGCCCTCGCCATGCTCTGGAGTGTGTCTTTTATATGTGTATAATGTTTATTCAGTTTTCTGAACAGAACTTTGACGATCATTAACAGATGAACGTAAACGCACCAGGCGCAGCATCGCTGCAGACCGCTGACGCCTCCTCCTGCTGACTGGGCAAAGTCAGAAAGATATTCACTGATCTGACCCTCTTTTCAGTCACCGTCATAAAGACTGCGAGCTACAACCCGCTTTTTCCTCAAAACGAGCCGTCCTCCGAGCCAGACAGCTACTGTTTGTATCAAAATGCTGTCGGTGATGCTCGACGGCTTAGGGAGCGTCGACAATTCACCATAGCAAAGGAAAGCGGTGAATGAAAACTCAGTACTGTCACCATGAAAAACTGTAATACACTATACAATACCTTATGTTATTCATAAATAATGTCAGTTTGTTAAAAAATATCAAGATATTTCACAGGACACATTATTTCTTAAAATATTAATTTCTGTTAATAGGTAATGACTATAATAATTGCAATAACTACTGTTGCAGAACTTATCTTAAGGATCAAACATCTCTGGTTTAGCCTACTTCACGGCTCACTAAAGAAAGTTTAATGTTTATATATTTTCAGGCAAATACTTTTCAAGCAGTTTTGACTTTCAGGTCATTTATAAAATTATCCTTTCACAATAAAGTTTTCAGGAAGGAATACTATGTGAAATAAATAGCATCCCATTAACAGTTTCAATGACGCCTTTAGTAATTTTCCATCATTTAAACTCACTTTCTCTTTTTTTAAATAACCATCTTAAGTGTTCTATTTTTATTTCATCCCAAATATTTGATTTCACATACTCTATGGGATTAGTTTTTAATCCTTCAAAGTTTGATACGTTCGATACGTAAAATATGAAATAAATTATCACAGCTTTCAATTTCAGTTGCTTTGATCATTTCCCCAATAAATGTAGATCATATGTGTAAAAAATAAAAACATCTTCTATAAAAAATGCTGTAGAAAATACCGTATCAGGATCTTTGCGCCTATTATAGACTAATGAAAATATAGTTGAAAACATAGCCGCAAACCAGGAATTTTCTATTGCAAAACAGCATTTAATTTAAATACATTTATGAAAAGCTCTCTTTTCTAAAGGGCTGCAGTACAAGGCTAGAGAATATTTGATAACTGGGTTGAGTTTGGTATAGCCTATTTAACAGCAGTAGAGTTATTGCAGTTTTATAGGCATCAACTAATCATATTAACATCAAAGTAATATTTAAAACAAATCACAGACATCAAGTTTAAACCTATTTCTCCAAAGAGAAAAAGCATATGGCTGTAGGTGGAGACAAACATCCAAATATTTGGGAAAATGTCAGTAGAGCTCATAAATTTAATGGCACTGGGTTTTTCCGATCATAAAACGTCCTGTGTATATCTTGATATTTTTTAACAAACTGACATTATTTATGAATAACATAAGGTATTGTGTAGTGTGTTACAGGTTTTCATGGTGACAGTACTGAGTTTTCATTCACTCTTTCCTTTGCTATGGTGAATTGCCGACGCTCCCTAAGCCGTCGAGCATCACCGACAGCATTTTGATACAAACAGTAGCTGTCTGGCTCGGAGGACGGCTCGTTTTGAGGAAAAAGCGGGCTGTAGCTTGCAGTCTTCATGACGGTGACTGAAAGAGGGTCAGATCAGTGAATATCTTTCTGACTTTGCCCAGTCAGCAGGAGGAGGCTTCAGCGGTCTGCAGCAATGCTGTGCCTGGTGCGTTTACGTTCATCTGTTAATGATCGTCAAAGTTCTGTTCAGAAAACTGAATAAACATTATACACATATAAAAGACACACTCCAGAGCATGAAATGAATACTGGCGGACTGGGTTAGGCTGCTTTTGCTTCTAAGTTGAGGCGCCTTTCTGCTCCTGAAGGGACTTCCTTCTTCTTCACCAACACCGAGCAGAGGCCATGGATGTATGGCCGGGGCAGGCCGTTTGACGCCCCCTGTTAAACAAAGACAGCAACACCGCCACCTAGTGGATGGAGGGGGCGGGGCTCTAGACACGTGAATATTCTCAACCTGTGTGTGTGAGAATCTCTGTGAAACTGCGGTACGTTTGTCTCAAAAATGGATGCACGCGCCCGTTGATCCACGAACGTACTTTAAATGATTCACAAGCACAACTGAAGATTTACAAATGATAAGTCATGACAAATGCTCTCACAAACTTTAAAAATACATGTGAAAAACGTGGATATATTTGTGAACCTTAAAAACACATGTGAAAATCACGCATATGTTTGCCGATCGGAGAAACACATGTGAAAATCGTAAAAATATTTGTGAATCCGAAAAACACATGAGAAAATTATGTTTATATTTGTGGATCTGCAAAACACATGTGAAATTCATGGATATTTGATTCATCAAACTCATAATCAATATATTTATCCTCCAAGACAAGCTTTCAATATCATTCTGAGGCCAAACTTAAACAATTAAAAAGTAATGTTAATCAACTACTTTTTTTCCCTTTTACCTTCACTGTCGTCATCTACATCCTCTGAGTAACCGCTATGACGCGCCGGTCGCCATGAGAAAGTTTGGACCAAATTATTTTGAAGGGAGGGGGGTCGTGATCTTTAACAACTGAAATTATCTGACAGTGTGTTTTTAAGAAGCGTTACTAGCATTGTACCGTCAAAACACGTTACTGTACTACTAGAAAAATGTTATTTAAACAAGATTTTTTGGGGGGACAACTTTGTAGAAGGGAGGGACACGTCCCCTGCGCCCCCCCTGGATTAGCGCCCATGCTACTCTCTAGTGCAGGGGTCGGCAATTAAGTTTGGCCTGGGGCCAAAATTTTTCTGAACAGCTGAATGGTGGGCCAAAACATCACATCAATCAGAAACATGTTTTCTTTCTTTCTCTCTCTCTCTCTCTCTCTCTCTCTCTTTTTTCCTCCCAAAAAAAGTTTTTCCTTATCTATAGGCTACTTGTATATCGTGTGAATACAAAATGTAGTCTAATTTAAGAAAGTATTTGTTTTAAATAAAGTAACTTTATTTCTCAAACTATCAGTGTGTTATTACTGCTTCAGCTCCACTGTGGCTTCATTATAAAACTGCTTATAGGCCTAATAGTAACTTGGTGATGATAAAGCTGTTGTCTTTAATCAGTGACTTGTTACCCAGACTGTCTTTTAAGTCATTATAAATGTGTCATAGCCAACTATATTTTTCCCCCCACACATTTAATAAAAATGTGAGTAATTCCATTTTAAAAATAAGTACTTCTTTGAGCCCAGCTAACGCATTTTTAAGAAAGATTTTTAAAAAAAGATTTTCAGGATTGGGCTATGTCACAGTAAAAACACTTGACAATCATATATGATTGTCAAGTGTTTTTACTGTGACATACCGACATGGCTTCCCACACTTGATAAAGGAAGGACTGAACCAGACTTCAGGTTTTCGCTTAATCCCTTTTTTTTTCATCAGGAATCAAGCAGGAGAAAAACCTACAATCACAAAACAAATCAGTGTTAAATATTTCAGCAATTTTTGCTTTACAAAGTATTAAATAATGTTCATTTTTGAACCATTTGTTTGAAAAAACATTTACTTTATATTTTAGCCAGGATTTTACACTTAAAACATCAACCTTATCAAAGCTTTTAACAATAAACAATTTTTTAACTAACATGAAATCATTTTTTAAGTACCATGACATCAAGTTATTAAACCAGATTTGATAGGTTTTAATACTTCTATTTAACAGAAACTATTTTGCACATTGAATAATTCCAGTTGCATTTAAATAAAGCAAAACTCGATATTTTAAACCAATACTATTTTACATTTGATTAACTCAGAAGAAACCAAACTTTAATCTTCTAAAAAAACACATTGAGATCACAAAACCCAATGCCAGAAATCCAACTCAAAAGTTCCCTTTTCAGCAGAGAAACCAGAGAGATGGCTTCTTGCCCCTTTTGGTTTGAAACGTTCTCTTTCCATGCGCTTCCAAACTTTTGCGTCCTCCGCTTTGCTCCTCACCTGCCAAATGACTGATAGTCGGCATCTATTATCTCTAGAACTCGGCACACGCCGCTGATTTCACAAACTCCATTTACCTGTACTGCAGGTGAGCATGCAGCTGAGGAGCGTGCAGTTACGGAGCGCGCCGTTGAGCAGCGCGCAGCCGAGTGCTGCAGAGCGCGAATGGAGCAGAGGGTCAGAGGGGCAGGGGAGCATAATGACTGATTTTAGGAGGCACAGCCGCACTTCCAGACGAACGAACACAAGCCACCGAGCTGCAGCCGCCGGCCGTCTAATGTTGTCAGCTGCACGGCCGTGATGTTCGTGATCGCGGTGGCTTGTGTTTAAAAAAAAAAAAAAAATTGGAGTTTGTGAAATCAGCAGCGTGTGCCGAGTTCTAGAGACAATAGATGCCGAGTATCAGTCATTTGGCTTGTGAGGGGTGAAGCAGAGGACGCAATTTTTTTTTGTAATCTTTTTTTTTATTATTATTTTGTGTTTTTTAAAAAAAAATCTCCACTCCTTGGTGCCCTTCTGCTCGCGGGCGCCCCTAGCATCCGCCTAATCCGCCTAATGACAGGAACGCCCCTGGATATATTTGTGGATCTGAAAAACACATGAGAAAATTATGGAAAGATTTGTGTGCATCATTTTGAGACAAACCTCTCCCCATATGGCCGTCATCCGTTTGTGGAAAAGAAAACGGTTCTTAATTGGTTTCGCATTTGAACCAACTGCAAACTGGCTCTAGCACCAGCACTAGCACCAACCCTGGAACCAGCTTGGTGGAAAAGGGGTATTAGAGGCTTGCCAGTGCTGTGCAAACTTCTTTTAGCTTACATCCTTGCAACACTTTTCTATGCCCCTAATTTTCCCTCTAGGTATTCATCTTTAAAGGGCTTGGCCCACGGTGCAAAAGTGAAAGAATAAACTCTACTCCCTTATCTCAGGAAACACTCCCTATAAGTCTACAATAACCTGTTACGCAGCACAAGTTGAAGTCATTCTGAGTCATAATTCTTGATTGCCATGCATATTTTCTGATGTTCTTAAAAGTATGGTTCCAGGCATTTATCTGTCTTTACATATTAAAAATGTTTGGTAAATCTCAGCCCTCTGAATGTCCCAGACTCCTCTCAGTGATGGGAAGTCGAGCTCTTTTGGTGATCTGGATCTTTTGTTCCAGTTCTGGGATTAAGGTCGGGTCGGGTTTTCCCATTTATTGTCCTGTTCGGAAAATTTGTCTTTGGTGTGCCACATTTATTGCTTTACAGGACAAGGAGGATAATAAAAAAAATATGACCACATAAAAACACAGACGTTGACAGATGTCAAAACATAACTTAAAACAGGAATTATGAACTTACACACAGACACTGTCAATGTAAAGTGCTAAAGTTCTTGTGTTACTCTATTGCATTATTTATTTCCAGCACTCAAGAGCTTGATAAAAGCTGGATGATACTTTGAGATATTTCTTTCTGCACTTTGGTGTATTAAATCTTTACTGAAGGGAGAAGTTTGTTTTCTGAGGACAGTGGGTGAGTGGAGTCTGAGAAGATTTTTGTTTCTTGGGTCATAACTGTAAGGTTATAAAGTTCTCTATGGACTGATATTGTTACATGATTCAAGAATTTTCAGTAACCAAATGGCTCCTCATCCGGTGTTGTGTTGGCTTCTTCACTCAAATCCGCATGTTTTTACCCTAAAAATAAACCGTTTAACTTAGGTTTGAATAGGAGGACTGCTTTATTCATTCATTCTTCTAAGCCACCTCTCACTGATGTAGCTAACTCTTTCCAGCACTGGTGATCTTGTGATCAGCTGATCAGGGCTGCTTACTCACTGAAGCACTGATCCATCCAGATTCTGCCATGGTCTTGTTTGGCTCAAACATGCCATGTTCAGTCCCTTAAATCACCTTTCTTCTTCTTGGACATGTCTACATGCTTACATTAAGCTTCTGCCATGTGATTAGCTCTTGAACACTGTGACAACGTAGCATTTACAAGCATTCTTGCTTACCTGTGCAGGTGATAAATGCAGCATTAGTGAACTTCACTTTTGGTTAAAAACCATCAAATGTTACCGATAAGTTTATTTTGAAAATTTAGCAGTTTTAAAGGGAACTTTTTCACCATCATGTCAGTTTTTTTTGTATTTTTATTCTCTTCCTGTAGATTTTCTGAACATTAAAGACCTGTATTAAAGCATTACTTATGTTATAAATCTGGATTTAAAGCTCAGTAAATATCAGCTGTACTCACCAGTGTTCAGATGTAGCAGGAGAAAACTTCAGCCTGGTTTAGATTCTCTTATAAGTCAGAAACACAGTGTGGACTGAGGTGCAGCTCTCACAGTTCTTTCATTTGTCCAGAAATGAGATGGGATTTATTCACTGTGCTCCACCTCCCTGCTGCTCCTCCTTAAAACAATCAATTCCATTTTTAATGGAAGTCAGACTTAATAGCAGTCTTGTGTTTCTTGCTTTAACAGTGAGGTAGGAAATCTGTAAAAAGAAAAAAAGAAGTCAGAATTCTAAATTTTTATAAATCGAGGAGTTGAATCAGATTTGTGTCACTGTTCTCGTGTTTCTTGCTTATTACTAAACTAAATTAGCTGAAGAGTTAGAATCTTGATGTAAGGATTCTGAGTTTATCTTATCGTAAAGTCAAATTAGACTTAATTGACATGAATCTGTCAGTTTTTAATCTCAGTTTTTGGGATTGAAGTCAGAATTCTAGTTTTAATCAAAGACTTTTGTCTGTTATCAAATAATTTAAAGAGTAAAGTCGAATGAAAAAAAAGAGATCTCTGATTTACGATCAGGATTCTGAGTCAGCATTTTAAGATTTATCAGAATTCTGATGTAATAATCTTTTGAGATCAGAGCCACAATTTGAACGTAATCTCAGAAACTTTAAGTAATTATACTAATGCAGTCAGAAACCTAAGATTAACATTTCTAATGTAGAGGTTGTTCATGTACAATGTGCACGTGCAATGGTACATTGCTGATTTCTCTTGTTTGTAAAACAGAGCAGATACTTTGGCTGTAAGCTGAGTGGTATGGGAGTTAATCACACTTTCATCAGATATTTAATGTCCTTACCAACAGGCAACTATTTGTTAAAGTCAAAGGCCAACAGTCATCTTTAATTAGCTCTGGGGTTCCACAGGGTTGCATCCTCACACCTCTTTTGTTCTTATTGTATACCAATGACTGCATCGTCAAAGTGATAAGTGCACATCGATTCATTTGCTGATGATGTTGCTCTGATTGGTCTTCTAAAGGATAAACATTTGGAGAGCAGTTACAGAGCAGAGATAAATCATTTTTTAAGCAACAAATATATATATATATATATATATATATATATATATATATATATATAGAGAGAGAGAGAGAGAGAGAGAGAGAGTTACATATATACACAAATATTCTGTATATATATATATATATATATATATATATATATATATATATATATATATATATATATATATATATATATATATATATATATATATATACAAATAAATCATATCAGTAAGTTGTTAAGCATTTGAAATAATAAGGGTTAATAATAATTATAATAATAGCTTTTATCTTTTTAAACCTTTAAATCCTACTCAAAGAAAATGTACATCTTGTTGGTTTGTTTGCAGTTTGTTCTGTATCCCAAAACTTTGATTTAACACTTCAAAAATAATGAAGTGTCATTTTTTTAACACATAATATAGTCCTGAATGTATTGACCTCTGCCAAACAGTTGAGCCCAGAGTTAAAGGGTTACCATGGACCCTAAGACTGATGCAGAGAAATGAGATTTGCAAAGGCTCAACAGCTTCTTTATTCATTCAGTAAACTGAGGAGCTTTAATGTGGACTGCACTCCACTAAAACTCTTTTGTAAAAGCTTTTTGAAAGTGTGATAATTTTTGTATTCAGTGCTGGGATGGAGCTCCGTCACTGAAATCTATATAAATATATATAATTAACTGGACAAGATTGTTAAGACTGTCACAAAGATTATAGGGGTAGGATTAGATAAGTTTATACTTCTTCCTACTCCCTTTCGCTCATGTAAACTACGTTGCTTACGAGATGTTACTGTTTTGTGTACACATTTTTACTGTGCACTTATTTCCTTATGATTATTATTATCTATATAGGTACTGTGTATGTATATGTATGTGTGTATGTATGTATGTATACATGTGTGCTTTATTATTTTATTTTTTGTACATTGTTGTTTAGGTGATTGAAATAAATGAACAAATACAAAGATAACGGGAACAAATTCACAGCAGACCAAACGCACCCTCATCAGTCTGAATCTGCACTTTAAAGACCTCTTAGTGATCTTTTTTATATACTGATTTATTATTATAAATATATTTTTAGATGTCATTGTTGACTAACTGTTAAATGTTAATATGTACTGTCATCTGAGGTTGTTGGTGTCTTATGTAGTGTTATGTTAAGTTATGTCTTATGCACTTTGTGTTTTTATGTTCTCTATGCAAAATCAATTCCCTTAGAGGCACTAAAGGTTCATTCATTCAAAGTTCACTTTCATTTCTCCAGAAATGTGACATGGTTTTATTGTCTTACAGTAACTGTTTTATGTACTCTCGACATCATTGGAAATGAGAGCACGCTCTCAATGACATTTCGTGATGAAAAAGAGACTTGGTTTTCTTCACTGTGCTCCACCTCCCTGCTGCTCCTCCTTAAAATGATCAAGTCCAGATCCAAAGTCAGACTTAGTCCCAGACTTATTATTCTTGCTTTAATTTAACAGTGAGGCCAGAAATCTTTTTAAAAATCATAATCACCTCCACCAAGGAGGTTATGTTATTGCTGGTGTCTGTTTGTTTGATTGTTTCTCTGTTAGCAACATAAATAAAAAAAAGTTATGGACAGATTTCAATGAAATTTTCAGGAAATCTCCAGATTGGGACAAGGAACAAATGATTCGATTTTGGGAGTGATCTGGATCACCGTCTGGATCCACCATGACGAAGAATGTGATTTTGGTGAATAACTACTGAACTAAAATAGATGTCATTATCAGGGACGGCTGGTATAAATGGGCTAACAGGGCTAAGCCCTCCCAAGCTAACACAAAAAAGATGAGAAAATTATTTTTTCATTAACTTACAACAGATTGTTTTAAGTTTAAGTGAAACCAAAGGTAGCAACAGCACCTATCAGTCAAAAGAAAAACATAGAATATCTCTTAATGGGCTTATTTTTTCCAGCCCCATCAGATACAGTCCGCTTTCATTCATTTCGTTCTTGTAAGTGATTGACAGGTGTCATGTCACGCCCCCGTGATTTACTGATCATTTGGGCTAACTTCAGTCAGCCCAGGCCGCTGACTTTTGACCAATAGCAGCGGGTCAACGCAGCGGTGCTGCTATTTGTGCCAAAGTGTGGGGAAGGAGGGAGAAAAAGTTCAACTATGGCGGGCGTTAACATGAACGAGGGGGATTATTTGCTTGCTATGTCTTTGGAGGAAAAGTTGGAAGTTAAGAGACTGGGCATCAGCAGAGTCAGAGAGGTGTTTCTGTACGCTCAAGAGGATTAAATCGTTTCTCCGAAGTACAATGGGTGAGGACAGATTGAATGCACTTGCCATGCTGTCTATCGAGAGGGACTTCATCCAAAAATTACCAGACTTCAATGACATGGTGATTAACCTGTTTGCATCCCAGAAAGGCCGTCGATGTGAGCTTCTTTTCAAAAAAGGTAGGCCCATCATGTAGAACTGTTAAAGGACTGTGACACCTTGTTTTTGCTGAGGTTATCCGTTGTACTGAAGGCGTGTTTGGCACTACATTTTGCCAAACAGGTGTAATAAGACAGTTGCAGCAGGCTATATGTGGGCAGTCGTTGCAGTTGGAACACATTTTGTAGTGCGTATCTGCATGTGTGTGTGTGTGTGTGAGAGAGAGAGAGAGAGGGAGAGAAAGAGTGTTGATGTAGAGCACTAAAAAAGAATAGTGTACCTGTAATTTGTGTGTATCATAGGTGATGCTGCTTTCGCAGCTGTTAAATATTTAATCGGTATTATGCAGTTGTTAGCCCACCCACCAAATTTCACCACCAGCCACCACTGGTCATTATGAATCCAATTGCTAATAGTATACCACTCTTAAAACTGCTGGGTTATTTTTCCAACCCATCTGGGTAGCCTTAGATTTTGTGCAAATTGGGTCAAAGATTTTGCGGGCTGAAGGGATTAGAAGGATTGCCATTTTGGACATTATTATGTTGATCTATTCAAATATGTATCATTTATCAATTTATTTGACTCGTTTTTGTTTGAATAATATCAGCTGACAATCACTGAGTAGAATTTAATTATATTTTTTCAGTAAAGTCAACAATGTGAGTGTGTTGGCAGAATCGTTGCCAGGTCCACTTTTTATAAACGACTTTGGACTTCATTTTTTGAAGGGTTGCTTGTAAACATTGAAAGTTGTGGGTTGCGTTTGTTGTACTTATTCCAAATGTGCTGTTGCTCATTTTTGTCTTAATTGTGCCCCTTCACCCAGGAGGTATTTGATCTAATGCTCACTTTACTCCCAGTGTGACTATTTTGTCCCAGTCAAGACACTGTAACGGTTTCAGTGAGGACCCAGAAGCAAGTAGGTGACGTTAGGAATAGACAGTCTTTATTAAACAGCACAACCAGGAACAATTCGGAGCGGGGTGCGAACCCGCGACCAGGTGATCTGCGGCCGGGCGCTCTCCCAACTGAGCTAATCCCGGAGCTTCTTAGACGACGGGTCACACAGTCTTTAGAGGGGTATAGCTGCGTCTTGAGCGGGGCTTCAACCCGCGACAGCAGACAAAGAGGTGGCCACTCACACGGTCTCTCAACAGAGGGAAGCTGCGTCTTGAGCGGGGCTTCAACCCGCGACAGCAAACAAAGAGGTGGCCACTCACACGGTCTTTTAACGGAGAGGAGCTGCGTCTTGAGCGGGGCTTCAACCCGCGACAGCAGACAAAGAGGTAGCCACTCACACGGTCTCTCAACAGAGGGAAGCTGCGTCTTGAGCGGGGCTTCAACCCGCGACAGCAAACAAAGAGGTGGCCACTCACACGGTCTTTTAACGGAGAGGAGCTGCGTCTTGAGCGGGGCTTCAACCCGCGACAGCAAACAAAGAGGTGGCCACTCACACGGTCTTTTAACGGAGAGAAGCTGCGTCTTGAGCGGGGCTTCAACCCGCGACAGCAAACAAAGAGGTGACCAAAACGGAGAGCCACACAGACGAGACAGGAAACAGGCTGTGGCTTGAGTCGATCCTGTGACCACTTGATCCGTAGCCGGACGCCTTACCGACTAAGCCACCCAGGAGAAGCACAGGCAGAAGCTCACTCAGTTCTTTTAAGGGGAGAAGGTGATGCAGGCTTGACTCACACACTGACGATTGGAGGCGTTCGGGAACACTCGGTGAAGTGGTTCAGGCGAGCTCTCGTAGTCGAGGACAGGCGGGGAGTCAGACACCAGGCGAATGGGACAACGTAGAAGAGACAGGCTCGGCAACAGGGACGGAAGCAGGATCAGATACCAGACGTGGGTCACAACGTAGATCAGACAGGATTCGGCAACAGGGACGGAAGCAGGATCAGATACCAGACGTGGGTCTGGCGTAGATCAGACAGGATTCGGCAACAGGGACGGAAGCAGGATCAGATACCAGACGTGGGTCACAACGTAGATCAGACAGGATTCGGCAACAGAGGACTGCAGCAGGATCGAAAGCCAGGGATTCAGACAGGCGGGTGAATGCAGGACAGAAGCTAGTCGATACCTTGGAGTCAGGCCGAGGGTCAGGCGTATGAGGCAGAGTCTGGGACGAAACTAGTTGGCAACGGGTGATCAATCCGGGAAACAAGTCTGGACCTTTCAGCATGAGTGCGACGACAGTCTGACAACGACTGAGTGTGGAGCTGGAGCTTAAGTAGCTGGCTTGATTGCCGGCGACGAGGTGCAGGTGTGAACAGCGACACAGGTGAGGTGAGTCTGGTCTGATTAGAGTGGAGCAGGTGAGTGACAGGCTGCGGATGAGGCTGAGGCTGAAGCTGAGATTGTGACAGAACCCCCCCCTCAAGGGACGGCTCGGCGTCCAACAACATCAACCAGGGTGGGAGGGGTGGGAAGAGTGCCTAGTATTCTTCTGAGGCGGAGTCATCACGGACATCAGGTGGACCAGGGGCCTCCTCTTCTTCCTCTTCAGCAGTGGGCGGATTAACGGAACTGACGGGAGGAGACTGCAGCGACGGGCGTCCACGCCTTCTCAAGGACGGCTGCTCCGGGTGGTCCTCGTGGAACTGTCTGATGAGATCCCTGTCCAGGATGTCTCTGGTAGGTACCCAGGACCTCTCTTCCGGCCCGTAACCCTCCCAGTCCACGAGGTACTGCAGGCCTCTTCCTCGACGACGGGAACGGAGCAGACGGTGGATGGTGAAGGCAGGACCCCCGTCGATGAGTCGTGGAGGAGGAGGAGGAGCCACATCCGGAGACAGGGTACTCTCATGGACAGGTTTGATCCGAGAGACGTGAAAGGTGGGATGGACCCTCATGGACCGGGGAAGCGTCAACCTCACCGCCGTCGGATTGATGATTTTCTGGATGGGAAAGGGACCCACAAACTTAGGGGCAAGCTTCCTGCTCTCAATTCTAAGAGGTAGGTCTTTAGTAGAAAGCCAAACTTTTTGACCCACCTGATAGACTGGAGCAGGAATCCGACGACGGTTGGCAGAGGAGGAGAATCGCCTGACGGCCTTCTGGAGAGCCACTCTGGCTCGGGCCCAAGTTCTCCTGCAACGACGGGCGAAGTCCAGGGCAGACGGGCAGGTGACATCTTTGTCCAGGGCTGGGAACAACGGAGGTTGGTAACCATAGACGCACTGGAACGGGGACAGACCAGTAGACGACGAAACCAAGGAGTTATGGGCGTACTCGACCCACAGGAGCTGCTGGGACCAGGAAGATGGGTTCTGTGATGCGGTGCAACGAAGAGCCGTCTCCATCTCCTGGTTCATCCTTTCGGTCTGCCCATTGGACTGCGGGTGGAAGCCTGAGGACAGACTGGCAGTGGCTCCCAACAGGCGGCAGAACTCCTTCCAAAAGGCAGAAGAGAACTGGGGCCCACGGTCTGAAACCACGTCCAGAGGCAGACCATGTAGCCGGAAGACGTGTTGAAGGGCCAGTTGAGCCGTCTCCTTGGCAGACGGGAGTTTGAGCAGAGGGATGAAGTGTGCCATCTTGGAGAATCTGTCGACAACCGTGAAGATGGTGGTGTGTCCATCAGAGGGAGGCAGACCGGTGACAAAGTCCATGGAGATGTGAGACCACGGGCGATGAGGGATGGACAAAGGTTGGAGGAGACCAGCAGGAGCTTGATGGGAGGACTTGTGCTGGCTACAGGTTTGGCAGGCCTTGACAAAATCCCGTGTGTCCTCCTCAAGTGTGGGCCACCAGAATCTCTGGAGGAGGACCTCTTGGGTACGACGGGAACCGGGGTGGCAGGACAGGTTGGAGGCATGGGCCCATTGCAGAACCTCCGACCGAAGAGCCTCAGGAACGAAGAGACAACAAGGAGGACAGGAACTGGGACCTGGCTGGTCCTGGGTGGCGGCTTTGACTCTCTCCTCGATGTCCCAGGTGAGAGTGGCGATGACACAGGGAGAGGCCAGGATGGGGACAGGTTTCTCCTGATTGTCGTCATCACGGAGATACTGGCGTGACAGGGCATCCGGTTTGGTGTTCCGGGAACCAGGGCGGTAGGACAGGGTGAAATTGAACCGGGAAAAGAACAGGGACCACCGGGCCTGACGGGCGTTGAGCCTTTTAGCAGTCTTGATATACTCGAGGTTCTTGTGGTCTGTCCATACTAGAAACGGGTCCTTGGTCCCCTCGAGCCAGTGCCGCCACTCTTCCAGCGCGAGTTTGACAGCCAGGAGTTCTCTGTTGCCAATGTCGTAGTTTCTCTCGGCGGGTGTCAAGCGACGAGAGAAGAAGGCACAGGGGTGGAGCTTGTGATCAGCAGGGGAACGTTGGGATAGGACGCCCCCAACTCCCACATCAGAGGCGTCCACTTCCACCAGGAACTGGAGTTCCGGATCAGGCATTCGGAGGATAGGGGCAGAGGTGAACTTCTCCTTCAGGGTCTGGAAGGCAGCATCGGCGTCAGGAGACCAGAGGTAAGATCTCTTGCTGCTGGTGAGGGCTGTGAGTGGAGCAGCAACAGTGCTGTAGTTCCTGATGAAACGGCGGTAGAAATTGGCGAATCCCAGGAATCGTTGTAGCTGCTTTCGGGATTCAGGAACGGGCCACGAGGTTACAGCAGTGACCTTCGCCGGGTCCATTTGGATGTGCCCTTTGGAAACGATGAAGCCCAGGAAGGAAACGGTGGAAACATGGAACTCGCACTTTTCGGCCTTCACAAAAAGGGAGTTTTCGAGGAGTCGCTGCAGAACTGACTGGACGTGGTGAACATGGTCACTGAGGTTCTTGGAGAAGATCAGGATGTCATCCAGGTACGAAGACAAACTGGTTCAGCATGTCCCTCAACGTCGTTCTGCGCCTGGAAGACTGCAGGAGGCGTTGGTCAGTCAAGCGGCATCACCAAATACTCATAGTGGCCGATGGGGGTGTTGAGCGCCGTCTTCCACTCGTCCCCCTCCCTGATCGCAGACGAGGTGGTAGGCGTTCGCGATCCAACCGTGAAGGCGGTTGAGCCCTGCAGTAGCTCGAAGGCGGAGGAGATCAGGGGCAGGGATACCGATTCTTCCACGGTGATCTCGTTTAGTCCTCTGTAGTCGATGCAGGGTCTTAGGGAATGATCCTTCTTCTCCACGAAGAAGAACCCCTGCACCAGCAGGAGAGCGAGGAAGGCGGATGAGACCAGCAGCCAGAGAATTGCCGATGTACTCCTCCATGGCCTTTCTCTCAGGTGCGGAGAGGGAGTACAAAGCGGCCCTTGGGGAGTGGTACCAGGGAGGAGATCGATGGCACAGTCGTGCAGGCGGTGTGGTGGCAGGGGCGTAGCCTTGGCCTTGCTGAACACGGGCGAAGTCGTGGTACTCAGGAGGTACCTGGGAGAGTTCAGGCGGTGACTTGGAGTGGACTGGAGGAAGGGAGACATGGCGTCTTTCAGGCAGGTGAGGTGGCGGTTCCCCAAGCGGATGGAGTTGGTGGACCAGTCGATTTGAGGATTGTGTCGTCGAAGCCAGGGGAAACCAAGCACCAGGGGTACCTCAGGGTGGTCCAGGACCAGGAATTGGATGGTCTCCTTGTGGTTGCCTGAGATGAGCATGGTGACTGGGGTGGTTTGGTGGGTTATGATACCCATCTGGTGGCCGTCTAGTGCCTTGGCTGGGATGGGATGGCTCAGGGGAAGTAGACTCAGTCCAAGTTGTTTAGCCAAGCCCTTGCTAATGAGACTGGAGTCGGGCAGTCGACAAGGGTAGCCAGGGTCTGAGGTCCACCAGGCAGGAGCAGGCGAGCAGGCAGGGAAGGGATGAACTCGAGGAGGCTGGAGGAAGAGCTCACCCGTATCTCCTCTCTCACGGGTGAGCTTGCTCTTTTACTGGGCAGAGCTTGGCCGAAGTGTCCCTGTCCTCCACAATACAGGCAGAGCTGGGAGGAGAGTCGGCGTCTTCTTTCCGTTGGGGTGAGAGACCCAACTGCATGGGTTCGAGTCCCCTGCCGTGGCAGAAGAGGATGGTCGAGGTGGAGTCTTGGCCCGTGGACTGAGGCGGGCTGGAGTTGACACCAGATTCTTGGCTCCTCTTCTGGCTCTGATCACGGAGATCAATCCTCGTGGCAAGGCGATGATGTCATCCAGAGCGAAGGGAGTTCATGTGGGACCAGACCATCCTTGGCGTAATCAGCCAAGCCGTGGACAAAGGCGTCGGTCTGAGCCGAAGAGTTCCACCCACTGCGACTGGCCTGGGTACGGAAGTCGATGGAATAATCCGCTACCGACCGTCGACCCTGTTGGAGCCTCAGGAGACCAGCAGCCAACCCCGCTCTGTCTGAATCCTGGCCGAACACTTTCCGAAGCTCGGCAGAGAAGGTGAGGAAGTTGGAACAGGCAGGAGACTGACGGTCCCACTCCGCAGTTCCCCAGAGTCTCGCGCGCCCCGTCAGATGATTGATGGTGTAGGCCACCTTGGCGGCTTCTGAGGAGAACGTGCGAGGTTGAAGGGCGAAGAGCAGGGTGCAGTTGGTGATGAACGCTGCGCAGACCTCAGGATCTCCATCGTAGCGTTCGGGAGAGCCCACTCGTGGCTCTGGAGCGTCGGACAGGACAGGACGCAGAGTGACAGATGCAGGTTCTGGAACAGGTGGTGGAACTTGATATCTGGAGGCCAGTTCAGTGACAGTCCGAGTGAGAGTATCTACCGCCCCCTGTAGGTGAGTGGTGGCTGTAGCGATCAGTCCCTCATGATGAGCCACCACTTCTTCTACTCTCTCCAGTCTGTCCATTGCAGATGGTGAACTACTCGCTGGGTCCATCCTTTGGTCAGACTGTACTGTAACGGTTTCAGTGAGGACCCAGAAGCAAGTAGGTGACGTTAGGAATAGACAGTCTTTATTAAACAGCACAACCAGGAACAATTCGGAGCGGGGTGCGAACCCGCGACCAGGTGATCTGCGGCCGGGCGCTCTCCCAACTGAGCTAATCCCGGAGCTTCTTAGACGACGGGTCACACAGTCTTTAGAGGGGTATAGCTGCGTCTTGAGCGGGGCTTCAACCCGCGACAGCAGACAAAAGGTGGCCACTCACCGGTCTCTCAACAGAGGGAAGCTGCGTCTTGAGCGGGGCTTCAACCCGCGACAGCAAACAAAGAGGTGGCCACTCACACGGTCTTTTAACGGAGAGGAGCTGCGTCTTGAGCGGGGCTTCAACCCGCGACAGCAAACAAAGAGGTGGCCACTCACACGGTCTTTTAACGGAGAGAAGCTGCGTCTTGAGCGGGGCTTCAACCCGCGACAGCAAACAAAGAGGTGACCAAAAACGGAGAGCCACACAGACGAGACAGGAAACAGGCTGTGGCTTGAGCGGGAGTCGATCCTGTGACCACTTGATCCGTGGCAGACGCCTTACCGACTAAGCCACCCAGGAGAAGCACAGGCAGAAGCTCACTCCAGTTCTTTTAAGGGAGAAGGTGATGCAGGCTTGACTCACACACTGACGATTGGGCGTTCGGGAAACACTCGGTGAAGTGGTTCAGGCGAGCTCTCGTAGTCGAGGACACGCGGGGAGTCAGACAGCAGGCGAATGGGACAACGTAGAAGAGACAGGCTCGGCAACAGGCACGGAAGCAGGATCAGATACCAGACGTGGGTCTGGCGTAGATCAGACAGGATTCGGCAACAGGGGCGGAAGCAGGATCAGATACCAGGCGTGGGTCTAGCGTAGATCAGACAGGATTCGCAACAGGGACGGAAGCAGGATCAGATACCAGACGTGGGTCACAACGTAGATCAGACAGGATTCGGCAACAGAGGACTGCAGCAGGATCGAAAGCCAGGGATTCAGACAGGCGGGTGAATGCAGGACAGAAGCTAGTCGATACCTTGGAGTCAGGCCGAGGGTCAGGCGTATGAGGCAGAGTCTGGGGCCGAAACTAGTTGGCAACGGGTGATCAATCCGGGAAACAAGTCTGGACCTTTCAGCATGAGTGCGACGACAGTCTGACAACGACTGAGTGTGGAGCTGGAGCTTAAGTAGCTGGCTTGATTGCCGGCGACGAGGTGCAGGTGTGAACAGCGACACAGGTGAGGTGAGTCTGGTCTGATTAGAGTGGAGCAGGTGAGTGACAGGTTGCGGATGAGGCTGAGGCTGAAGCTGAGATTGTGACAGACACAAGTGTAAATTTAATGGAAAAACAGGGGCATAAATGACATTTCCAACTAAAAGAAATCATTATAACCAGAATGAAACTGATTTCTGATGTAGCTATTACTGTTTTCACTAAAAACAAAGCTTTAGAGCAGTGATTCCCAAACAGGGGTACATGAGAACATTGCAGGGGGTACCTGGAAAAATTTGATAATTTACTTTCAACTTGGAAATATTGAGTTAAGCCCGTCAGCAGAACTGTATGTGTGCTACAATAACATTAGCCGGGCTAGAATGAAAACAGCTGCCAAGCTGCAGCCAAGCAAATATGGATATGCATTCAGGAGAAGGTTAAAAGAAGCATGCAGTGAAACTATTTTTTAGTGTTTTATTCCTGATTTTTAAAGTTTAAATGCCTGTTAAAAGGGGTCTTGTTCAAAGGAGCGCTGGTGTTTTACGGTAAACATTACAATAGTTATATACAACAAAGGTGGGTTGATTATTTTGATTTTGTATCTCTTCATTTAGATTACATATTCATTTTCAAGGAAACATAATTATTATTATTTGTTTAATTTGAGTTAAAAGAAAAAAATATGTTTAAATTAAGGAGATAAAATATTTTTTTTTCCATGTATCAGTCAGTTGTGTAACTTCCTCCTTTGAAGAATCATCAACACGTCTGAGTGAGGGAACCATTGCATTAGAGCAGGGGTGGGCAAATGGTGGCCCAGGGGCCAAGTGCATCCCTCCACATTACTAAATGTGGCCCTCCATTCATTCCCAAAAACCAGCAGCTGTAAATATGAAGAAAACTCTGATATCAAATAGAAGTAACTCTATAATCTTATGTAAGCAGGGTTCCCACTCATCCTGGAAATCTTGGAGAATGATTGACCAATTTTCCAGTCATGGAAAACATATGGAAAATGAGGGAAAAAGTAAAATGTCCTGGAAAAGCTTGAATTTTCCTGGAAATGTATTTAGCTTCCTTCCTCTTTGTTAGTGAAGAAAAATCAAATGTAGGAAATGAAATAAAAACGTAGAATAAAATGTAAAATCTCAAAAACAATGTTGACAAAAGATATGTAAAAAATTGCAAATAAAATTTAAGGTACTCAAACAGTAAATCAACAAAATATGCTCTTAAAAAAGCAGAGTAAATAAAGATAAAACAGTAAGTACAAACTATAAAGTTAAAACAGGAATACACTACATAAAATCCACACTATAAAGATAGCCAGCATGTTCATGCCTGATAGTTAGAAATAAATGAATTTTAAGTTCATTATGATTCTGTCAAGCTACCTAGAGATATTGGTCTCAAACCTTAAATCTTGTTTTTCAAAGTCTAGATTAACCTGATAATTGCCCACACCACACTAATATTGTAACAGGGGGAAAATGTCCTGGAAACATCCTGGAAAATTATTTCTAAAAAAGAGTGGGAACCCTGGTAAGCTATTTACAACCTTACTTTGCTATAATAGTGTCTCTTAATCTCTTTCATGAAGCCTTGAACTTTATATCAAGTATTACTCAAAACTATATTTAAAAAATGGCACCAAAAAATATTTGAGCTCTAAAAATGTGAAAAACATCTTTTTATTGATTGGAATTGGCTTCATTGGCTTTAATTCCATGTATGTTAGCTAAATTTGCTTGAATTCTATGTCAAGTTTATTTGATCATGCATAATAACGTGTATTTATGTTATACAGGGTTCCCGAGGATCCTTGAAAAGTCTTAAAAGGCATTGAATTCATAATTCTAAAAATAAGGCGTAATTGGCATTAAAATGTCTTAAATCCAGTTTTCACAACTCTTAAAAATTTGAACACATGAGTAAGATTTATGTTAGATTGAACTAAAAAAATATTTAGTAACATTTATCTATTTTTAAAATATAATTCATGGATTTTCTCTCATGGCAACATCGTGTAATCACAGTAGCAGAACTAACAAAATGTGGTTGCACCAGGAACTTTTAGAGCAGACGCATGTCTAAATTCTACCTACAGTGCCTGGAGAGAGAAAAAAAATGGGAAAAAAGGCAAAAAATTCCAAAAGTGGATTACCAAAATTGATTATTGCAGCAAAATTGGGAACAGATTTGCAATTAAATGTCAAAAACCTTGTAAAAAATGCAAAAATGGTTCTGTCAGTGGCCTAAAAAGATGAATGGGGGCAAAATGGGCATTAAATTGTAAAAACAGGTTTAAAAAAAGGTAAAAATGGTCCAAAAGTGAGACAAAGTGTATGAATAGAGGCAACAAAGTGGGATGAACTTGCAAAAATGGGATAAAAATGGTATGAAAATGGAAAAAGGTTAATAAATAGGTACAAAATAGGTATCAAATTGCAAAAAATGGGGAAAATTTGGCAACAAAAAATCCAAAGGCGGCTTAGGAAAATTGCTTATGGCAGCAAAATTGGGAATTAAATTTGAAATTAAATTTCAAAAAACGTGAAAATTCCAAAAATGGTTCTGACAGTGGCCAAAAAAAGATAAATGGGGTCAAAATAGTCATAAAGCTGTATAAATGGGGTTAAAAAGAAGGCAAAAAGTGTTTTTTTATTTAAAATAAACATTGGGTTAAAATTGCCTCCAACCCAGGTAATTCATGTGGTGTTTTTGTTTGTTTGTTTTCTTTGTTTCAATTGTGGTTCGTTGTCGACTTAGTCTTAAATTTGATTTCAAACGGCCTTAAAAAAGTCTTAAAAAGTCTTGAATTTAACTTGGCTTGAGCTATAGGAACCCTGTTAAAATATATGAATATTGGTATGCAAATTTTATGACAAATTTATATTCTCATTGTTGTTCATCAAACATTCTTTTTCATTATCGAGAGTTTCTGAAAATTTGTAACAATGTGGCCCTCAGGCTGGTAAAAATGGTTTTATGTGGCCCTCTTGACAATTAAAGTTGCCCACCCCTGCATTAGAGCAGTGGTTCTCAACCTTTCAAAGTCGCAAACCCCAATTTAACGTTCAGTACTGTCCGCGACCCCCCTCCCCCAGAACGCAATGAAAATTCACTGTCCGCGGTGCTGAAACAACACCCGATCGATAAAACGTATGTCGGACATACAAATCAGTAATTGATTACATCTACATTAATTTTGTGCATTTATATTTTTACGAAATGATTTGGCGACCCCCAGAAATCATCTCGCGACCCCAATTGGGGTCGGGACCCCAAGGTTGAGAATGGCTGCATTAGAGGATCTACATAAAACTTGGATAATAGCCGGACTATGTCTATTTGGCTACAAAAATCAAGATTAGACAGACTGTTTAGGATAGAGTAACAGCAGCAGCCCCTCCTTTCACTTGTGGATAAAGGAAAGGATCTTAAATTAGGAGTAAAATGAGAAAAAAACATCATTGTGAAACTTAAATTTAAAATAGATTAAAATCAAAACATTCTTTGTGTAAATTAATCTTATAAATAACGACTGATATCACATTTAAATAAAATAACCGGGGGTCGCTTGTTTTGGGCTTGTTTTTGTCGACCTGGTTGCTTATTCAGTTGAAAATCTGGCAACACGGATTTTTACGCTACGCACGAACGTTGACGTCCGCCACAACCGCCAACGTCTGCCGGTGCGTCAACCGTCGTAGTTTGCTGTCTGTTCAAGGTAAGTGATTATAAGTCTTTATGTGAATTTTTTTGTTGTTTTTAAAGATTAATTAGCGCTACCGCGAGTTACCAAACAAGTTTAGTCGTCGAATATAAAGTGTAATGTTGCCTATATCGTGATTCACACAGTCTACCGCAGCCTCCCCCACAGCCCTTTAACGGTCTTCGGCGGGACGGCGAACAAACGCTTCTCAGAGAGTTAAGTAAAAGTTAGATTCACTGAGAGCTGAGTAAAGGTAAGATTCACCACAATTACTGATGTCGGCTTTACTGTACTCGAGTATCGCCCCGTGAAATGCGGCATATTCACCGGGCTCCACTACGATTCCGAGTGGTGGGAACGATGGCCGCAAGAACCCACCCCACAGCAATGCATACACAGTGTTGATAGAGTTGTGACGTTCACGAACGAACCGAATCTTTTGAACGGCTCATTAACATGAACGTTGGGAGCCGTTCTTTTTCTCTCTCTCCTTGAGTTCACACCTATAGTCCACACACAAGCTCACACAAGCTCCCCATGCTCCTACACCGAGTGAGACAGAGAGAGAGGGCATAGGGAGGAGCGCAGTGCTTTTTTCATATGCAAATGTCGCAGGAGTTGTGCGCGCTCCCTTCAGGTTAGTGCCTGAGTAAAAAAAAAAAAACAAGCAGGTGCGTCGGAGTTGGCAGACGGAGAGAGCACGGGGAGGAGGGTTAGTAAGATGTGCACATAAGTTGTGCACGCTCCCTTCACGTGAGTGCCTCAGTGTCGGCAGTGCAGTCAACAGCAGCCTGACCGAGGGGGAGGAGTCCGTCGTCGTTATTATTTTGGGAAGGTCATTTATTTTGTTTACACTTTATTTTGTTATTGGGGTTGTGGTTCAGAGTAAAGGGACTGGTCTCATGTTTTTGTGGGTCAGGTATAGGCTACTATTCACCCAATCACTCCAGTTCGGGAGTCCTCCTCAGGGTTAAGCTCTATTTTCATTTATTTATTTATTTGTTTTAAACAAGCAACTATATCAATCAATCAAAAGATATTTATAAAGCACTTTTCATACAAAAAAAATGTAGCACAAAGTGCTTTGCAAACTGACAAATTAATTAAATGCACCTCAGGACAGTTCACTAGTTCATTGTAAAGTTTTATCAGTAATACTAGTGGGATGCACATTTTTTCTCTAATTTATTGTAATTTGATTTATTTAAAAAATATTTTGTGTGGAAATATTTCACTAAAAGCTTTTGCATGGAACTTCATTGTAGCCTGCTTTGTTTTTTTATTGTGTATTTATAAGTGTTTAGGTGTTGCATGAATAACATAAGTAGTTTTACACACATACACACACTTTATACAAAGGGTAAACTGTGATCTCACTGTCAACTCAGAGGGATATGTCAGGGGAATATTTACAATGAATCCATATCAAACTTTAAAATCTTGTCCGCACATGTCAAACGAAGCTAGAATCAATGTTTCAGAAGAATTCAAACTCAAATATTGGTGGGAAATCTGAGTTTGATTTTATTCTGATCCAAATCTCAGCCCATCATTCCTCCCTGTGATTATTTCCAAGATAAAATGAACTAAACCCAGGCTGACCTCTTAAAAGTGAATAAATATAAAAATGAGCCAAATGAGCCAGTCTTTTGAACGGCTCTTTGAAACGAACGGATCCCAAAGATCCAGCTCCCTACAAAGAGCCATAAATCCCATCTCTAGTTATTATGGATGAAAGTCGATAATAAAGCACACTGATGTACCCAGTACGTACTGAGGAAACAACATCAAAAGGTTTAAACATGAGAAAACACTGGAGGTTAGCTTAAAGTGTAAAATTAAAAATACCATGAAATAAAATAAGAAAACGAGTTTTAAAAAAAATAAGAAGAATAAAACTAACTTGAAATTAAGTTAAAATATACATATTATAATGATAAAGAATAAAATAGGTAAACTAGAAAATAAAATAAGGTAAAATAGAAAAGAATTGAAAAGAAAAGATAAAACATAAGATTAATGAAAATAACTAAAAATAAAAAATAGACAAATTAAAAAATAAATAGATAAATAATATAAATAAATATATAATAAAATAAATAAGTAAAAAAAACTAATAAAAATAACTTGAAATTAAGTTAAAATATACATATTATAATAATAAATAAAGAATAAAATAGCAAAAGGAGCACTCGGAGAGTGCAGAACTCTGCCGGCGCCACAGTCCTCAGCCATATTGTCATTTTGACCATAAATATTACTCCTACCTTTATTTAATTGAAATATTTAGATTCCTTGACCATGAAAACAAACCATTAGCAACTGGATTCATACATAATGATATCTATTTTAGTTCAGTAGTTATTCACAAAAATAGCATTTTTCGCCATGGCGGCCAGACGCTGATCCGGATCAACACCAAAATCGAATCAGTTCTTCCTTTTCCCATGCTGAACATTTCCTGAAAATTTCATCCAAATCCATCCATAACTTTTTGAGTTATTTTGTTCACAGACGGACAAACTCTCCCGAAAACATAACCTCCTTGGCGGAGGTAACTATAAATTAAAATAAGAAAAAGTAGAAAAGATTTAAAAAGAAAAGAAGAAATAAAATAAGAAAATAATAAAAAAGTGACCTGTTATTAGAATAAATGAAAACACCAAAAGATAATACAGGAAAAAGCTCGACTTAAAGGGTAGATTTTGAGTTTGTTTGGAAAGACATTAACATCAGGTGCAGCCCTCAGGTCTTCAGGTAGGCTGCTCCATAAGCGGGGGCATAGTCGTGAAAAGATACCTCACCGTTATTTTTGTTTTAACTTTGGGAACTGTTAACAGTCCTGAAGACCTGAGGGCTCTAATGGGCTCATACGGTAAAAGAAAATCAGATAAATATAAAGGCCTTTTATGCCACAACTGCATGGTCCCTATAAAAAAAACAAGCATAGTATATAACTTTATAGCTAAAAAAAGCTTATTTTTAATGCCAAAACATACATGTTTTGGTTATTTTATGTATTATCCATGTATTATTTGTGTATTTAAGGCAGCAACTGTTAAGACCAACAATATAAGTTTGTGGGGAAAAATACAACAAAACCTTGGATTAATAACACGGCTTTATACCTTCAGATTGTTGGGTAATACAAACCTCACTATCAAAATTTCTGATTTATTCCAAACTGTCCCACTGTTCATGTGTCATGCATCAATATATTTTTGTCAAGGAACAGACTGTAGAGATTTAGGAGGAGAGGCAGAAAGTAAATTATATACCGGTAGGATATTTTTTTCTGAATAAGATAGTTTGCTTTTCTGTTTGATTATGACATTAAAGGATAAGTTTGGTTTCTACAGCTTTCACATTGTTTATAGAATGAAGTAGAACAATATACTCACCCAGAAGGCTTTCCTGATCCAAACAGTGCTTCAGGAGATATTTACATCCAAAATCGAGCGGCGGACATCTGTATAATGGTAGCACATAGGGCATACAGCGCCGATTAATGCAGTTTTAGGAGCGGCATGTCACAGTTTTTATTGTTGTGTGAGTTTTGTTTTTTCTTTACAGAGACAGGGTCTATTTTTTTTGTTTTTGACTAGTATAGTTATTTTTATTGACATGCAATTTTGCTAAAAGATAGGCCATTTCATTTTCATTGCTTTTTTCTCTTTTCTGTTTGTTGTAATTTACAATAATTTTTGTTCAATTTATCTTGTTTAAAATATCCTGACCTTCCAATTACAGTTAAATATTCTTAAGAAATGAAAGTTTCTTGAATCGTGCACTAGTCTTAAGTGCCAGAGATTTCAGGGAAATTCTATTCTAGGCTACTATGTTGTTCGTTTGGAATTGTCATGCTGCTGCATCTAAGTTTCATACCAAAGCAGTATTCATAATAAATGCCATGCATTGCATTGGCAAACGTATCAGAAATGTATTTCTCTTTAAATTGTTCAACTTTATTCAGTCAGTTGTTGTTACATCAATAGAATTTAGATTGTTTGTCCTGAATGTTTGGGCTAAAATAGTTCCTAAATACACATTTGCATGTTAAACTTTTAACTTAATATATGTATTAAATTGCGAGTTTTCTTGCTTATAGACTAGTCGACTAGTCGCAAATAAAATTTGAGACTAGTCGGCGGGGAAATTAGTCGAAATTCCCATCCCTAGTCCATAGTTCATTTAACATCTGTTATTACATCTGTGTTTTCTCCTGTATGTAGATTTCTCTATCTTGCATCCAGAGGCTTCTGGTAAATTGACAGAAAACTGGTGTCCTGTGTTCTCACAGAACATAATTCGCATGGCTGACATGGAGAAGGCTACTGACATCCTTCTCCAGTTAAAGATGGCAGGTAATCAGATTTTTTCATTTTTATGTTTTGTTGTCAGAGTTATAAACACATGGCTATATATTTTATGTATTTTATTTTAAAATAATTCTTCTGTGTTTTTTTTTTTTTTTTTTTTTTTTTAAATCAGCATTTTCCCCAAAAAACTGGCATATATAGAGTTAATATTCTGGAACAAAATAAAAAAAATGTTATGGGCGGTTACAACTGACTTCACTGAGAGTGGTCATGTAATAAAATTGAGTGATACAGTCATGTATGAACTTTATATGGCAGTTTTTCTTAGCTTATAAATTTTAACCTTAACAAAAAACAATCATGCATCCACATGCATCCATTTTGTGCTTTTTGGTGTTTCTAAAAGTCTGCTTTTTTCACAAATCTGCCATTAAAGGAGTTAAAATTTTGAAACAGCATAAACATTTGTTGTGTCTGGTTACAGATGAAGTTAAATGAATGATACATTCATGTATGATTTTTTATAGCAGTTTTTCTTAGCTGATACATTTTTACAATTAGGGACTTATTTGGTTTGTAAATCCTCAGGAGAGTCCTTTGTAAAAAAGGATGCACAAGGGTAAAACACAATACTACTTAAAATAATGATTCAAATGTTTTATGTTACGTTTAAATGATATTTCATTTAACAGGCAAAGAAGGGGATATCGCCTTGCTGTAACTCCCTGTCCCGCTCCCAACTGCACCTTACAAAGTTTAGAAGAAAGGCCCAGCAGATGGGAGAGTCCAACAGCTTTCACTGATGTCAAGCTGGTGAGTTAAGGGTAGGGACGGAATAGTGAGCAGACCTGCCCTTATGGTCTTCAGAATTGCGCTGGTCCTTATTATTTACTGCTGCCCACTAAGCTTTGGGGGAAGATGCCCCCGCTCTGTCTGACGCTGCTTTCACTTGTTTCAGCTAAAACTGCCAAATGTGGCCACTCAGTGGTCCGCTGGAGCTTGGCTTCTTGCATGCTTTGCTTTAGCCACTGACATAGGTAGCATAACTTGCTACTTGATGTATTTAGCATAAAGCAGAGGCCCACGGCTATGCATGTGGTAATTTAAGAATGCAGCATAGTTTCTGTAAATGGAAAAAAAACAGTTCCTAAGCCCAAAACGCTTACTGAAACTGTACCTAAACCGTGGCTCAAAACCTATGGACCATACTATTGGCTACCTGTGGTGTTTGCATCCCTACTATAAAGTGTACATTAGACTAAAAAATAGTTGCAATTGCTTTGAAACGCTGAATTCATAACTGATTAGGTTAAAAAACTGTATAGAATACCATTATAAAGTAATGTATTGCAGGCATATCAGGCACATCCAAATGTGTTGAAACCCACTGAATCACATACAGTAGAATTCTCTGAGATCAGAGCTATGTTACAGGATTTATGTTGAATATCAGTGATCACCCAACTGGTGTCCCAGGGGCCACATCAGGCCTCTAAACGCTTTACATCCGGCCAACCGATTGTTATGATTATCTATTTAAGGGGCAAAGTTTTTTATGACTGAAAGAAATCAGAATCTTAAGAAAAAGGTTGAATTCTTTTATTAAATTTTGAATTCTCAAGGTGATTTATACTCAGACTTCTACCCTTTCTCCACTTTTTTCTTATAAGTCTACATTTTATCTCAGAATTTTGACTTTTTTCTGAGACTGTAAAACAATTAAATTTTCTTTTATTCTCTGTATTTCTTTCTTTTTGACCCTTTTGGCTTTTCGTGCTACCAAAACATGTGCAGGCTAAACGTGTTGTTTTAATGATAGATTTTGTCTCGAAATACCCCAAACTATTTGAGATCCCATGTTAGTGCTTTAGGACTGGTGAATGGGGCTGATAACAAATAATATTGTAAGTGAACCAAAATATTTATTTTATTATTACTTGTTTGGCCCCCATATCATATGCCAAGAAAAAAAGCTGGCCCTTGTACAAATGTGGTTGATGATCCCTGTTGTATATTAATCCACTTGCTTTCTGTGATTTGTTCCTTTTCAGCAGATATGTCTCTATGGCGCCCTCTCTTGGCTGTAGTCTGTATACACACGGGCAGCAGCAGTGCATTGTCATTGATGGAGATGTGTGGACGAGGTGAGTTGCAGACCGAAGCAGTTTGTATCATAACTGTGTAGAAACATAATTTTCTTTTTTTACAGGCTTCTAAACAAACTGAGATTTATGTAGAGGTGTGCGAGATGTATTATGCGCAGTTTACCATGTTGTTCATGTACTAAGCTGTCTAAATAATGACGTTGTGTACGTATTAACAAGCTAACTAGTATTCGTGCTAACTCTGCTATCCTGTTGTAGTTAGCTTTGGTATTCAGTATTAGTCTGTTTGTTCAGAAAAAAAACGGTGGCTTACAGACAGAGCAGCCTCCTGCTTCTTACTAATGGAACTACATTGAATTGTAAAATAAGGCAACATTATTATGAAATATATGTTATTATTCTTTAATATCCAACTGTTATAATTAAATATTTCAGAATGATTATTTTAACAATTTCATTCTTTTTAAAATAATGACTTTTTACATATTTGTGGCCTTTTTATTTCACAATGTCGTTTTTCACAATGGCCTTTTTATTTGATAATGTCGTTTTTCAGCAGACTGACTTGGTCTGTAAATCAAAGGCGGAGCCAGTTCAGTGATTGGCTGATCCTTTACACAGACATCACAGCACAGCTTGCACTATCGATTCTAACGTGGAGATTATCACTGACGTTTGGAAGCCTTCAAACATGAAAACACGAATTACACTTTTGAGACAGGCAGAAAAGTTAGTTTCAGAGTTGCTCAGGGATCTTGCAAATCAGTTGGACAGGAACGTGAGGCCTTCACCTCAGCCTGAGAGAGGACTGCAGCAGCAGCGTGTTTTTGATGAGGTGGTGTCTGGAGGTTCACAGAAAATACCAGCAGTGTTGGGAAAATTACTTTTAAAAAGTAATTTGTTATACTCAGTAGTTACTTTTCCAAAGGGACAGTAACTAATGTGTTGGTGTTTTTGAAAAAAGCTTTTGCTGCTTGAACAGTGTGGCTCCATCTCTGTGTCCTTCCTGCAGCACCGGCCATCAGCAGAGTTCTCTGTGTTTTTGTCACCAGATTTTTAGGTTTGCCGCCAACAGACAAATATTTAGCTTTACGACATAATGTACACTCCACGTGTGTTCTTGCCCTTTACTTTTTCTTTTTCCATCATGTATCAGGAACTAGGACAGGGCAACCAAATGCAGGAGGAGACAGGTCCGTGGTTCAAAAAGCAAGGTTTATTAAACAGTCCAAAGTTCAAAACACCAAAGGAGATTCTCAATCCAGGCAAGGTTCGGTACACGAAGGTGGAAGTCGGACAGAACGGGGTCATACACAAAGGGGCAGTCAAAAATCAGGCAGACAAGATCAGACTAGGATGAGGCAGAAAAACGAGGTCGAGACAATGAGTACAAACAATTCGGCACAGGACAAAGGGAGACAGGAGGTTAAATACAAGAGGTAATGAGGGGGATTGGAAACAGCTGGGAAGGGACAATCAGGGAGCGGGTGTGACAAGCCGGAACAAGGAAGTAAACCTGTGAAGACAAGAAAGAAACGTGAGTCACCAAAATAAAACTGGGAGTGAACATAAAACATGAAACACGGAGACAAAACAAGGACTTGACAGACAGGATCATGACATCATGATAACGTCAGTTTTTACTCTACAGAGCGCTCCAAATTTGCCATTGCTGCATATAGCCGTGTTGCCAGGTTTAGCGATTGAAATAAGCATTTTTAAAGAAAGAACCCTTCTCCCTTAATATATTTATTCAACAGTCATTAGTTTGGAGGTGGAACAACTTTATCTTTATACAGAAGTGAAGGGATGGGTTACTGTTATTAGTGCCTCCGTTATTGCTGACAGTTTGTCCAACCTTATTTGTGTTACCAAAAAGACATGTCAGGCTTTTAACTAAGTTTGATGTTAATTATCTACAGCTTTATTGTGGTGAAAACAGTAATAGCTAGACTGGAAATAAATAATTTTTAACTACATTGATTTATTTTAAGTGGAAACATAATAAAAAAAATAGTAACATTTTGTGATTAAAGTGGGATAAAATCATTTTTAATCTACTAATTTGTGTTTATTGATGGGTAGATCATACACCAGATACCTCCTGCAACTGTACTATTGGAACAAGCCCCAAAAACTGCAACCCACAACTCCTGTTATACTCATGCAAGTTAGAAAAAGAAGAAGCCATTAGTCGCTTATAGTAAGCGAACCTGGCAACTCAGACATCTTGTTCTCTTGTGTGTCTGTCAGCTGCGTGACTCCTGCCCTGTGTGCTGAGCCGATAACAGCTGCAGATCGGTGCTAAGTAACTTGCCACATTTCACAGACGTTAACGGTAATGCCGTGACACAGTAATTAGTTAGATTACCCGTTACTGACAAAAGTAACAGAGTTACTCCCAACACTACAGCACAGCATCGGCGCTCCCAAATGCTAACACAGGTGACCACACTCCATGGGGCTCCATGATGGCTTCCATAACTTATCAACAACAGGATATAGACTCCAGCGTGCAACATGTATATCCTGACGGTCATGTTCATGGATGAGTGGCGTCTGTTTCAGAACTATCTACATGAAGGTTGACGGCGGGGTCTGCGGATTGCATGGACCGCTACATGGTCATGCTAGAATGTGTGTTGGAGAAACAGACCCAGCAGGACGAATTGTCCAGGGAAAGTGAGGTAGGGCTGGACAATCAATTGGATTTTGATTGTGATTTCAATTTTGCTATCTGACAATCATAAAAACATTATAATCGAAGAAAAACAATATGCCACACAGTGTGGAGTGCCATGTATACAAGTTCCTTCATAGCTCTTCTGTGTTCCACGTGCCACAGCGAGTGTGTGTGTGACTTATGTGGATCAATAGCACTGTATGTGCCACTCGCTGGTTCTTTAAAGTTGTGTTTAAATCAATACTGAAGTTTTTAAATACATGAATAATTGTGTATAGTAATTGTGATTTCAATATCACTTAAAATAATCAGGATTCTTATTTTTACCATAATCGTCCAGCCCTGAAGTGAGGCACATCCTCACAAGCAAGTAAAAGGTGAAGACTAAGCCTGCTTTACCTTGTGAAGTTTGTGTTTTCTTTGCTATAAACCTGGCCACACTCGTGCTGAATGTTCCATGGCTGCAATTCCCGCAGCAAAGCAGACGGGAAGCTAGAGGGCCTGCATGTGGAGGGGGCAAGTGTTAGGCCTGAAAGTGGCCCCCTGGAGACTGATGATGATGACTCCATTAGTAAGAGTGTTCTTGAGGAGGGGAAACAAGGATGTAGACCTGTCCTACAGAACAATCAGAGACTGAGCCTTCATGATTAACTGTTTTATGAGAATATAACACTGGGTGGAAAAGTGACAGTCAAAGCTATGCTGGACAGTGGTTCAATGGTATATCCAATAAGCTCACACATGGTACCCCAGCTGCATCAGCAGGCTGTGTTAAAGTGCCCCAGCCTGGAACCCACTGATGTTGTCTTGATTGGGTACGGTGGATTGAGACAGTGCTGTTAGGCATGTGTGATCCTGAGATTGAGACATTTAGTTGCAAGGTGATTGTGCCAACACTGGTTATTGATGGACAGAATGATGACCTAACATCGGCAGTAACCTAACGAGATACTTTGCTCAACGGCTGAAGTTGGAGAAAGGTCTGCTAAACTTTGGTTCAGCTTCTCCACATCATGACAGTGACAAAAACAAACATCTGTTGAGTTTAGTCACTGAGGTCTCGGAGGAGACAGAGGACACTGTTGACAAAGTTGAAACTGTGAGGATCAAGCGAGCTGTCATGTTGGAGCCGGTGACTGAACACTTGGTCTGGTGCAAGCTGCAAGAGTGAGTGTGTCTGAAGTTGGCACTACTGTCATGTTGGAGCCTACTACCTCGAGAGGTAGACCAAGATCAGTCATTTGTGGGACAGCCTGTTGCAATTTTGAGAGAAGACGGTAGGCTGCCACTTAAAGTTATAAATCCATCTGAAAAACCTGTAACTTTGAAACATAGACTGTAGAAAACATGGAAGTCATGTTGCTGGGCTCGACAAAAACTGCTCCCCTGGTGACTGGCTGCAGTATAGGTCAACTCTCCGTCTCCCCCATTCATCTGAATGGGCAATAGTGAAACTTCAAAAAATTAATACACCTCGTAGAAATATTTCTCCCATCCGTATGCTGTGGTGATATGAAAGTATTATTGGGCTGCATTTTTTCCAAGTCCTCTTTTTTCTGAAAAGTTTCTTTTTCATCAGTTATTAGAGTTTAAAAAATAATTTATGGCATTTTCCCAGTGACTGTGTACGGTGTATGCTGTGGAGTTTTGCGACCGTTTCCGACAGCTGCATCCAGATATGGTCCAGATTCTACTTCTAGATTCTACTGGCTGCACAATGGCAGCGCCCTGACGGGGGATATTCTGGCTTCAAATCCGTTACATGGTGGAAGGCGGAGCCACGCTGTCCAGTTCTTATAATGCATCCATGCTTTGAAACCATGCTAAACTTGCTGAAGTGTATTCTTATGCTGCAGTGGAGAGTTTGAAAGTTCAACATTGCATGCAGCAAAATATCCAAGTAACAACATCAGACTCAACTTGTCGCCTAGAGGATCAGAGTTTTACTACTGATTTTTCCAGTTTGCCTGATCAGCCTTTGCCCATGAGGTCCAGTTATCTGACAGGTTAGCTACATGCACAGTGTTTCCTCTAGGATTTTTTTCAGCAGCGGGGGCAGGCTCACCAGGAAGCTGTGGCGGTGTAAACAGATGAGATGATTGAGAAGATTGATTTAAAGCTCAGTAAACATCAGTTGTACTCACCAGGGTTCAGATGTGGTAGGAGACTTGATGAGCCTGGTTTAGGTCCTCTCTTCAGTCAGAAACACGGTGTTGTCTGATGTGCAGCTGACTTCTGTTTTTCCAGTTATTAATATGCTCCCCCTCCCTGCTGTTCTTTTTTACATAAAAACCTGTCAGACAACTTTGACCACACGAACAGGCTTGTTGTGAGTTTTTATCCAATTAAATCTGTGCTTAGGGTGGCATGGTGGTGCAGCAGGTACTGTGCGTGCCTCAGAGCAAGAAGATTCCCGGTTCAATTTCTGGGTTGGACAGGGTTCTTTCTGTATGAAGTTTGCTGTTCTCCCCGTGCATGCGTGGGTTCTCTCTGGGCACTCCGGCTTTCTCCCACAGACCAAAAACATGCTCATTAGGTTCATTGGTGACTCTAAATTGCCCTGAATGTGAATGTCTCTCTATGTGGCCCTGCGATTGACTGGCAACTGGTTCAGGGTGTACCCCGCCTTTCAATGTTCTGTGGTCTCATTTATAAAAGAGTGCGTGGAATCCTTACTAAAAATGTGAGTGCGCACAAAAAAATTCAGATTTATAAAACTGTTCGCACGCACACCTGCACGCAATTTTCCATTTATAAATCAGAATCCACCTGGAGCAGTGCGCATGTGGAAAAGCTGCAAATCCCGCCCCTCGCACACCCGTAATTACCATAAATGGTCAATGCAAAGCACCTCATGAATATTTGGGTATATAAATAAGCCTTTTGATCATACACTATACATGTGACTATGGTGACCAAAAGGAAAACCAAAAAAGGAATTTCTCGGAGATGGAGATTGGAGTCCTCATTGATGAGGTGGATGGCCGGAAAGATATTTTATTCGGGTCTCACAGCACAGGAATCTCCAACAAAAGAAAGGGCAGCGAGTGGCTGTCCGTCGCTGCTGCTGTTAATGCAGAAGTGCAACAGAGAGGACAGTGTCAGAGATCTAAAAGAAGAGGTCGGATCTAAAAATCGAGGCGAAGAGGAGGAATACTTCATCCTACTTTGGTAGTTTGCTGCAGCAGTGGATCACAAACTTCACAAAAATCAGAGAATGACACCACGTCACTGCTTCATGCATCCATTGTGCCAAAACACCCACCTTCTTCATTACCACAAGTATATCTGCAATGTTTACATGTTAACGGACCCACACTGACTTCTTTACCTACTTTCTGAGAGCACGCGTCAGTCAGCAGTCTCCCTACCTCAGGATTATTATTAATCAAAGTGTTGATCGACGAACAAAAAAATGTTCATTGCTGGCCACATTTTTTTCCTGGGAAACTCCGTCTGTTCTGTTTATGTGGATATGTAGTCTGAATGATCATGTCAGAGATGCCCTGATTTAATCCCCACACTTAGATTATTTACAGAATAAATATGTGCAGCAGATGAAGATGTGCTGATGGAGGAGGAGAAGAAGCCACCGCCGTGTCTCTGTGTGCTCTGTGCGTCTTGACGCAGGCAACTTTATTAAAACTAAAGACTGCACTTGGTAATAAATGTGTGAAATTTACAGATATTAATGAAAACTGGTTTCTCTGAGGTTTCTGTGTTAGTCTAATTTTTGACTCTACATCAACGAAAACATTAGTGTCCGGTCCTGTGAGGTCCATCAGGATAATGAAGGAGAGACAGCGCTGAAGAAATATGTATGTGGCAGACTTTTATTTATTTTTGTTTGTTTGTTTTTTTGTATATTTTCATAATGAAAGTGACTTATAGGAAACGGCCAATTACACGTGTTATTTATAGCCCAAATAAAACAGTTAGTTTGAATGATTATGATGACGTGGATCTGTCAGTAAAGTTTGATATTTAGGGAAATAAAATGTTGGAAAGACATCAACATGTACACACATGGACAAAATTGTTGGTACCCTTCATTTAATGAAAGAAAAACCCACATGGTCACTGACATAACTTGAAAATAACAAAAGTAATAATAATTAAAAATTTACTGAAAATCAGCTAATGAAAATCAGACATTGATTTTAAATTTTGGTTCAGCAGAAATATTTTAAAAAATAATAATAATAATGAAACTGGCTTGGACAAAAATGATGGTATCCCTACAAAGGATTGAACATGGTGTGACCATAGGGACATGTTAAACTAAGGTGTGTCCTGTAATTATCATCACAGGTGTCTTCAAGCTTGTGATCAGTCAGTCTGCCTATTTAAAGGCTGAAAAGTGGTCACTGTGCTGTTTGGTATCATGGTGTGTACCACACTGAACATGGACCACAGAAAGCTAAGGAGAGAGCTGTCTCAGGAGATTAGAAATAAAACTATAGACAAGCATGTTAAAGGTAAAGGCTCTAAGACCATCTCCAAGCAGCTTGATGTTCCTGTGACTACAGCTGCACAGATTATTCAGAAGTTTAAGGTCCACAGGACTGTAGCCAACCTCCCTGGACGTGGCTGTAGGAGGAAAACTGATGACAAACTGAAGAGACGGAGAATACGAATGGAAACCAAAGAGCCCAGAACAACTTCAAAGAGATTAGAGGAGAACTCCAAGGTCAAGGTACATCAGAGTCAGATCACACCATCAGTCACTGTTTGAGCCAAAGTGGACTGAATGGAGGACATCACTGTTGAATGCAAATCATAAAAAAATGAGACTGTAATTTTCCAAAATGCATATTGACAGGCCACAAAGCTTCTGGGAGAATGTCCTTTGGACAGATGAGACGAAACTGGAGCTTTTTGGTAAGTCACATCAGCTCTATGTTCACAGACACAAAAATGAAGCATACAAAGAAAAGAGCACTGTACCTACTGTGAAACATGGAGGAGGCTCAGTTATGTTCTGGGGCTGCTTTGCTGCATCTGACACAGGGTGTGTTGAATCTGTGCAGGTACAATGAAATCTGAAGACTATCAAGACATTCTGGAGTGAAATGTGCTGCCCAGTGTCAGAAAGCTTGGTCTCAGTCACAGGTCATGGGTCCTCCAACAGGATAATGAGCCAAATCACACAGCTAAAAACACCCAAGAATGACTCAGAACAAAACACTGGACTATTCTGAAGTGGCCTTCTATGATCCCTGATCTAAATCCTGTTGAACATTTGTGGAAGGAGCTGAAACATGCAGTCTGGAGAAGACAGCCTTCAAACCTGAGACAGCTGGAGCAGTTTGCTCATGAGGAGTGGACCAACATACCTGTGGACAGGTGCAGAAGTCTCACTGAGCGATACAGGAATCACCTGATTACAGTGATTGACTCAAAAGGTTGTGCAACAACACATTCAGGTAAGGGTACCATCATTTTTGTCCAGGCCAGTTTCATTAGTTTGTTTTTTTTTTAAATTCTCTTGGACTACAATTCAAAAGCAAAGTCTGAATTTCATTAGTTGATTTTCAGTAAATTTTTATTTATTATTACTTTTGTCAGTTTCAGTTTAGTTCAGTGACCATGTGGGTTTTTCTCTCTTTAATGGAAGGGTACCAACAATTTTGTCCAAATCTGTATCTGGAGGCTTCGGTTTACCACTTCACTGTCTGTGTCACCAGTTTCCCATGCCTCCAAAATGTACGTATGCCTGGTTCAGAGTTTGTTTACTGGTGCGCACATATTACCGTCAGGTTTGTTTTTACAGATCACAAACTTTGCATGGGAAAAGGCGTACACCAGTTTCAGGCCCCGTTTTGTGCGTATGCAAGCTTTATAAATCAGACCCCTGGTGAGTAGAGAAACCTCTTACAGCCCTGCCAAAGGCTGCAAACCTAGATTTACACTTTAAGATTTCAGTACTCTCTTAGATAAAGACTCATTTCTCTCTGTATATATTTATTTCTTAATATTTTTTGTCTGTGGATAAAAGGGGAAAAATGTTTTTTTATTTAGCAGGGGAAACAGAATTTTACTGACATTTGGAGACTCTATTTCAAATCCTTAAGAAAAGCTCTGAAGAAAAATAATCCATATTTTCACTAAAATCTCAGGAAGCTAAGATTGAAGTGCAATCTGAACTCAGCCTCAAGTGTTGTGGCTGTTTGAGTTGAGTTCATGTTCTTAATTTCATCAAATGGCCATCAATGCACCACTCCAGCAATCTGTACTCAAGGCTTTAAGACATCAGTCACTGTGCACTTTGACACTGACTTTAGAATCAAACGTCTGACAGAAAGATCAAACTCTGGAAATAAAATCCAAAATCTGACATTCCTCTAAGTTTTGCTTTAAAGTCAGAACTAATACTATAGTCTTAGAATTTTGGCTTTAATCACATAGTCAATAACAATTTTTATTTTGACTTTTGACTCAATAATCTGACTTGAATCATGGAAATTCAGAGATTATCATCAAAGTTCTGAAAGAGTCAGAATACTGACCCCCAAATTCCACTGCACGCGAAAGCGCCGCGAAGCGGCACGCTGCGATCTTGCTCCGACAGGCAAACCCCACTGAAAGTGGCACACTTAGAAGGGCCGCGCAGCAAAGCCCCAGACGGGGAGGGCTGATCCCCGGAGAGCCTGATCAGCAATGTCACACATTCATAAAACATGTTATAGACTGAGAAAAGAACAACACCTCACTTCACCTCTCTAAGGTCTCTTTGCTGGTCCCAACCACACAGCTTCGTGAATTATTCAACTTCTATCTGCCTAGAGAAGATGTTTGGTGTCATGTATGCAATGTTAGATATTTCTGTACCTCTGTTATTCACTTTACTTCGCCCATGGTGTCGTGTTGCCTCTGGGACCCTCTGGCCGACTGCTGACCTGATGCTTGTGCCTCTGGTTTTTACATAATGACAAACAATTGAGGAAATTTACGTGCAAGAGTCCGTGCATTGTGTTTTATTTTCAAACTTCCGGTTACTCCACACGGTGACTTCCTGTCTGGTGCTTTCTTAACGACAGTGAATTTACGAGGTTTGGAAGTGACCGCGCAGAAAATAGACTGTCCCGCACCTTGGCGCGCGCTGGCGCTTCAGAATCGCGGCGCTTTCGCGTGCAGTGGAATTTGCCCGATAGACTACAATGGGAGCGAAGTGCTCCGCAGGACGCTTCACTGACGCGGCGTGGCGCTTTCGCATCCGGTGGAATTTGGGGGTGAGTTTACACTTAGAAATCTAGGAGCTGAATCAGATTTCGAACATAGTTCTCTGAACACTTAATCCTGGATTAAAGTTCAGAGTTAGAATCTTGACCTAAAAATTCTGATAATAGCCTTCTAATGAATTTATAGTGAAAGCTTTGACTTTATCTTATAAATCTCATTGTAGATTCTGAATCAGATATTCTGGGATTAAAGTCAGAGCTTGGAAAACAGTGATAAAATTCTGGTTTGAATTTAGACTTCCGAGTTGAAATTCAAATTTTGAAGAAGTAAGGCTTTGAAAAGACAGAATTCTGATTTTAATATGGGGTTGCTGAAATAGAGCTTTAACTGTGAAAATAAAGTTAATGTTTTGACTTCATTCTAAGAAAACAGATCAAGTTCTAACAACTCCTGGTTCAATCAAAGTCGTTTTTAATTGTGATCTAAAATTCTTGCTTTCATTTAATAGAGGTCTGAAACCTGGCAAAAAAAGTCACAATTATGAATTCATTCTTAGAAATCTAGAAGTTGAATCACATTTCTGTCAGTGGATTTCTTGAATCTTGAATTTTTTCCTTGTTACTGGATTAAAAGTTACTGAAGAGTTGGGATCTTGATGTAAGGATTCTGAGTTTGATGGTATCATGAAGTCAAAATTAAGCTTCTGACTTAAAACTCTAAATCTCTGACTAAATGACCTTGAATTTTTAATTGGTTTTTGAGATTTAAGTCAGGATTATGGCTTTAATCAAACACTTCTGTTTCTTATCAACAGTGCATATTAATGAACAGCTATTCAAAGAACAATAGATGTAAATATGCCGGATTATAGCATCAGTGCTAATTTACATCTGTAGTCCCTCTGCAGGTAACACATACACTACAAAAAGTCAAATCTAAGGAAGTTTATTCACCCAGTTATAATTCAAAAATTCTTACAAGACTTATTGAAAGCCAAAACTGTGTAGTATGTCCAGCCGCACATCTTATTTCTGTATTTTAAAGAGCGTAAATGAACCCTGAATTGCTTTTAATGAGTTAAAATATCCGCCAATGTAGCAAGAGAAATTTACTTATACGACATCTTTAAAATAAGATGTGCTACCTTAAGAAGTTTCTGTACCTGATTTTAAGTCTCTCAAGAAGTTAAAATGTTCTTGTTTCACTGTCAGATATTTTCTGATAATTACAAGTTATTCAGTTCTTTATTCTTGTTTTTATTTCTTCAAATAAGATATCCCTCTGGACTTGTCAAATGAATATGGCATTAAAATAAGAACTGGATATTTTGGACTTGATATTGGACAAATAAACTTGCCAAGATTTCAGTTTTTGTAGTGTAAAAAGTATGGCAAAGACACCACACACACAAAAGCAGGACATAGAAAAGGACAATAGATCATAATGAGAGCTCAACACAACAAAGTTTATGTCTAAAACCCTGGATGTTCATGGTTGCACGTCTGGTTTGCTTTCAGCCACTGCTTAACATGCATTTTAAAAGTTTGTAATGTGGGGCATTCCCTTATGGCGAGTGGGAGATTGTTCCAGATCTTACTGCCTTTACAGACACAGAGTTTTTTAAAAATGTATAAAGTTCTCAAAGCTCATGCAGTTATTCATTTTTAAAATGCTGCAAACATGAAATGATACTGTTTTTTTTTTATAAAGGATCTTAAGTGATTTCAGTTGAGTGATTTTATGATTTTACACATATTTACACCAGCCAGTGACCAACATGTAATACAATATTCAAAGTGTGACAGTATCATTGAGTGTAAGAACATTCTAGCAGCACCCAGTGTTGTGAAAGCTCTTATTTGTTTGAAATTGTTCAATTTAAATCTCACTGTGTTAGCTATTCTTTTAATGTGGTTTTGGAAACATGTTGAATCAAGTGTTACACCGAGGTACTTAAATTCAGACACAATTTCTAGTTCCTGTCCTCCAAGAAATACACCAGAATGTCTGATGTCCAGTAACCCTAACCCTATGTAGCCATTCGTTTACAGGAACCATCGCTGATGTAAGAACAGAGGCTGCTTCTTGAATATTTTTTGCACTAGTAAAGATGACAGCATCATCAGCGTACATTTGAAAATCAACTTTATGACATGAGTTGGGCAGGTCATTAAAAGTGTAGTCAGCAATGTGGGAGAAAACGAGTGGAGAGGTTGTTGATAAACAAATTTAGACCCGCCTCCTTAAAGCTGTGGGACGTGCATCGTCATGGAAACGGCCATAGAAACTGCATAGCTGACCAACAAAGCTAAGGTAACCCCGACTTGTCAGACAACTCGACTGCCCTTATTGATAACATCACAACAACAGAACATTCTGGCAGATTAGACAATAAGATGAATGCCCGACGGCTGTTACTGTTATGTGAAGCACCACAAAGGTAATGTTGCTAACCTATCCAGCAGACAGGCGGCGACATCCACGTCCGTTTTCACGTATTTCAATAAGGGGGGGTGTACTCTGTTTTTGTAACTCAGCCCGAGCCACAGTATTTACCTGCTGAAATTCAGAGCCAAGGCTGTGTGTTGACACCGGACTCTTTTTTTGTCAACATGATGTCAGTGGTGACATCTTGTGGATGGAGAGGAGAAATGCAGTGATTTTGACAAATAGTGCATTAGATTAGGAGATTAGAAGATCACTGACTACACCTTTAGTATACATTGATGGTGCCAAGTATTGACCCCTGAGGTATACCAACAGGGATATCTAGAGAAGGTGATTTGACACCATCAATGCAGATTTATTGTTTTCTATATTCTAAGTATGATTTTATCCACTGAATTGCATCCAGAGAGAAGTTAAAATACATTAATTTAGACAACAGAATTTCCTGATTAACAGTGTCAAATGCCTTTCTGAGATCTTGGAATGCTGCACCAACACAAGCATGTCTGTCCAGCATATGTTAAATCTTTTTCATAAATGGACAGTTTGCAGACTTAACTTGATAATCTGAGAAAACAGACAGACCTCTGAGAATAATGGTCAGAATACTGAGTCAAAAAACAATGTCTTAAGATCAATCAGAATTCTTATTTAATAATCAGAGCGAGAATTCTGATTTTAATCTAAGAAAATTGAGCATTATATAAATAATAATAATATATTAGTCAGACATCTACGATTACATTGAGCGCTCCAATGTAGAGGTTGGACTCTTTATTAGATTGAAGTCTGAAATACAAGTTAAAGGCCCATTATTAGGCGATGGGCCAAGTACGTCTATCTGCTTTCGTTTACGAAATAATCGATCCCCTGCCGGTAATTTTCAGATTTTTTAGTATTGTGTAGATAAATTATCATTTAACATATAAGTTAATTCTTCCAACCTCAAAGGTTGCACATTTTTTCAAAAATAATGTTTATATATTCGTCACTCGTGCTAATGGGTATGCCGTTAGCTGCAGCTCCTGCAAACCAATGAAAACTCTTGTTACTGTTTTGTGGACTTCAGTTGGCCAATCAGATTCTCTCGTACTACAAAGCCATGACAAGCCATGATAAACACACGTCATGTGGAGACCGGCTCACACGGGATCAGAGCTGACGAAGAAAAGGTAAGATATTATTATATTACTCGATTGTCATGTGAAAACTTTTGATTATTATGAGAAATTGATGCAGCGGGTGCAAACGAAGCATACTGACGGCACAATGTAATGCCGAAATTAATGTTAATGTTTAATGAAACGTAATGTGCTACCTAACGTGCTACCTGCGGCTAGTGACATGCTACAGGTACATGCTATGTGCTACAGATAGCATGTCACTGCAGATGTTTAAGATAACAAGCGGCAGTAATTAGATGTCCAGCATGTTTAAACGAGAAAAAGGTCAGATGTTGTATTACTACGCTATTATCATGTGAATTATTTTTTATCATTATGAAAAGTTTATGCAATGGGTGCAAACGAAGCTTATGATTAATGAAACGCAACGTCGCTATGGGTAGCACGTCACTAGCCACCAGGAACGTCAGCTGCGGATGTCCAAGATAACAAGCGGCAGTAACTAGATGTCTATCTGATCTGATCAGCTTTGCTAGCGGTACATATTTAATTAATTTGTATCTTTTTGAGATGAAGTTTGAAGTTTTGCTTAAACATGTTGGAGCTTCAGTTGTTGTGCATACGAGTTTTTGATACAAGCGTAGGTTATCATATGGACATTTAATGAACTGACACCAGAAAAAAACTTACTTGAACAAGACTAACTTTATACAAACGAGTACTATGAAAGCCACAAATTTGGCATTAGCACGCACATTAACCTTGCTATCATTTTCTCTTATGTTTCGTGTCCTGCAGAATTGGAGCAGTCAATACATGCACACATGTCTGTGCATGGGAGCTGGTGCTGTTTACATGTGCATCTCCCCTGCACACATTTTAGTGCTTTGCACTGGCAATGCACTAGCTGCAAAACACTTTTCAGTGCTGGTGGAAGTGTCATCCAATGAATTGCAAAGGATTCTTCTTCAATTCTCCATCCATGTTGTGCTGGTGTTGGGATGTCTGGCTGGCTTTCTAGGCTTCTCCTGTATATTGCTGCCTGGTAATTTGCACGCTGAGTGTGCAAGTGTAGGGAGTCTTTATTTGGAGGAAGACTTTGTTCAAAACATTTTCCTGTTTTGAACATATGCCACCTCGCTCTATTGACTTCTGTTAGGTCCTTGCGGTCATAGAGCTCACAGGTGAATGCTTCAGCTGCATTGTACAGCTCTTGCGGGATATCAAAACTCACGCCCAGCTGTCTGAATGTGGCACAGTGTTCATGATTGGACATAAGTGTCTTGACAGCCTTGACCTTTCCAATTCCATACATAGAACTGACCGTGTCACAGCCAGAGAAGCAGTGGAGACCCATGAGTGCATCACACATCTCTTCTCCCAGATGATCATGGATATGCTGGAGATCGAGTGTGCGGGCATTGACTCCTCTTCCAGTGTTGAAAAACAGGTGAGCTGCGACCTTTTTGTGCAACGAAAGGGCTAACACAAACACATCAGTGTCAGGACTTTTGATGACAATATGTCTGCTAAAACTGGCAGCATATGCACAGTGTAGCAGGAGTCTAGTGTCGGCCTCTTCCTGTGTTGTAAACAGAGCTGGTACAGGAGTCACTTCAAGCTCACCCGTCGTTCTGTTTTTTTGCAGAGCATGGCACTCTTTTCCATGACCAACAATCAGTGTGAGATCTTCGATCACATCCCGACCAGTTTGGCACCACCGGTCAAAGAAGAATTGCAGGAGGTTTCCCTTGTTTTCCCCACATGACAAAAACTTGCCCATTGCTTTGGAGTCTTCTGGTGTGCAGAATATATTTTTGTCAGCAGTGCACCCTTCACAGCACGGCGACCTCGTTCAGTATTTTTAATGCTCATAACCTTGTAGGTGTCTGGTACAAAATGCATTGTCTTTGACTTGCTTGTTTTTGCTGTGTTGACAATAGACCACAAAACACTGTCAGCAAACATGCCAAATGTTGCTTTTGGTTTCAGAGCTTGCACAAGAGCCATTGCATCAAAAACCCAGACTGAGCCTTCAGGAACGCTCTCCACAGCTGCTGGAGTGTTGACAGATGCTTCCAGAAAGTGCATTAGCTTGGCCTTGTCAGCTTTCATGAGAGAGCCGTCATAATGTGCTAGTGATGCAGGTAAGGGCCCCAAACTGTACACAAGCATCTCGCTTAAATCAATTTTTCTTGCAGATCCAACTAAAATTAGTCGGGCAAAAAGATCAATGTCAGCTTTCAGGGTAATCTCTCTGTCTTTTGCTTTTGTCACAGATGATGTTGCTGTGTCTTTGAAGGTCTTGAGCTTCATTTTTTTAATTGGCTCATAGATGTCAACCTCATTAGTTTGTAGCCTCTTGACACAGAATTCTACAAAGGCTTTCTCCCCTCTGTCTTTTGCCTCAAGCAGATCAGCAGCAATTTCCTCTGTAGCTACCTGGCCAGATGTGATATTGTAAATCACCTCTCTGTCAACTGATGAATGGAATGGATTGATCATGTTCTGAATTGTGGACATGATGTTCTTTACATCCTTCTCATCGCGGTCTCTTCGTGTATCGTCCAGTTCAGCCCGTTGCTTTGTTGTACTGTTGTGTCCAGCCATGTCTCTGTATTCCATAGTGATGGCTGCTCGCTCATGATGGGTGAGTGTCCATCTATGAACAGCTCCTTTGTTAAGGGAAAACCCAGTCAGTCCACCTTTTGTTTTGGAGTCACGATTTGCTGTCTGCTCAATCACTTGGTCACATGCAGTGCAACAAAAACCATACGTGTGTTGTCTTTGGGCAACAAAATCCCCTGATTGAAGCTGATGGTTTATGTTTGGATGTGTATCCTCTAAGCATCTCATCTCCATCCAGTATGCAGACAGGTATCGGGCATAGTTGATCCCATCATAGGCAAAGAACCATGGCAAAATGGAACGGACAGCTGACAGATGGAGACTCCAGTTTGCCTCTCGTGTTCCTCTGATGAAGAGAAGCAGGTCCTCTACCATACTGATGTAAGTGCTCCAAAACTTAAATGTCTTGTTTGTGTTGTTGTGGATGAATTTTTCATACCCTTTGATGACAGCCAGGAATTTTTCAGACGCAACAAGACTGTTGAAATCTTCACCAGGGAAGGTCATCTGCAGATCAGCTGCAGTTTCCATGATGGCTTCACTGTCATCAGCTGAAAGGGTGTCAAGGTAAGCCTGCCAGCGTAACCTTTGCAGTGCTTCACACATCAGCTTGTGGGTACGTATGCTTCGGTTGTAATGATGCCCATTTATCACTCCCTCTACAGAGCCTGCAGCGACAACTTCAGCTTCAACAACCACATCTTGAAATCCTGCATCCCTGAACCGTTTTCCAATACAGGACAGGTATGCCATTGCTGTATGAAACTCTCCCGTTCTAAGTACTAATCTTTTCATAAAAGTGTCATCCATCCAACGGATTGTTTGTGCTTTGGAGTATATGGCCTGATCCATTACCAACACAATTTCATGTAGCTCTAGTTGGTCAGCTATTTCAATGGAACGAGTGAGGATGGTGTTTACTGTGCTCAGGTCTGTTGGACTGGCATCAATGACTGGCAGATAACCAATGTTGGACTGTGGTGGAATTGTTCCTCTGTGCAGCAAGGTGTTGTGGCCAGTCCATCCTGACAGAACTGTGCTGCAGTTTTCTGGAAACTTCATGAGAAAGTAGGCACTGTCATATCTTCACGCCGTGTCTTGTGTGTGAATGTTTTTATCTTGTCCCAGTTCAATTTTTGGTCCTAATTGGTTTTGGGCCTGTTCTCTTTCCTTTTGTGTAGATGTCAATGTGGACAGGTAGCGGCTGAAGAGAGCGTTTGCGGGTTCTATGCAGAGATACCATCTCTGAAGTTGATGCATCACAAGCAATAGGTTTTTGAATTATAATGCCATTTGTGTTATGTGTCGTACCTTTTCCAGATAGTGTTTCTTCACCAAAATCATTGTTGTCCCAAACAAGGGTTGCATGAATTTTAGGTTTTATGTTTGATGGGATGTATGTATCACCTCTTTGAATTTGTAGCTCTGCTAGTGCAGTGTCATGTTCCAGCACTTGTGAGTGGGAGGAGCAGTGCCCAAGACCATTGAGCATTCCTATCAGCTGTGCTGATCCTGTCATATGGCATATAGCCATGGCTAAGGAGGAATGCTTTGGCATTAACCAGCGACCTCTCAAGGTAAGGTTCATGACATCCTGGCAGGTTGACAGAACACACTGACATTGACACGTGACTTGTCAGTTGTAAATTCTGTGGTCATGCCTCCTGTCCAAGCCATGAAGTTATACAATTCATTTGGCACAACACTTGAGGCAGTGTCCATCTTGAGGTCTTGTGATGTTGGTGGCCAGGGCAATTTTGGAGTGATTTTACACTTTGTCTCTATGATGTCTTTCAGTAGCATGGCTGAATGGTACAGCTGTCTGTCTGTGGAGAAGTGAGAGACTGTCACTACACAACCAGGTATAATGGTGAAATGCAGGTGTGTTACATCAACGTAACTATAATTATAATGACAATATAGATTTTGAAATGTCAAACTAACCTATGCTTGCAGGGTCATTCTGGTGTTGATGACCTATATGACTGGGTTCCATGCCATCCTCCTCAGAGTCACTGCTGTCTGATGGAGGCTGTGCAGGTTCATCCTGGATGACCTCTTCAGCAGTGAGGTCCTCTACATAGACAAAGTCATTTCTGGCTGCTTTAAGGAATTTAAGACATGGATGGGACTTACGAAGCCTTGATTTTAGGCTAAATGCTTTGTAAGTGGAAATGTCTAGTCCTTCCTTATCTCTAACAATTTCCTTAAAGAGGTCATTTAGCCGTGAAAGCCTCAAAACTTCACGGTTTGCCAGTAGGCGCTCTTCCACCACTGTCTCACAGAAATGTTTGTAGCCTGCCTGATACGGATTTGCCTCTTCTGAAACCTCTCTCTTTGTTCCTCTCAGGTATCGTGTGTAATTTGCAAAGCAACTGTGGTGATACATGGCCTCTGACGCAACAAGATCTCTTCCAGGGATTTGAAGCAACAGGTGTTCATCCTTCTTCCCCTCAGCAGCACGAAGGAGTTGATCTGCTGTGGTATACAAAGTTTATACTCAGGTAAGTATTTTTTTATGAACATTTTTATTAAACAGCACAACTCAGCACACAAACACAAATAAAAAGGAAAAAAAATAAATCCACACAAATCAGCCAAGCCACAGCAAAAAACGAAACAAAAGGAGGCTGAAACAAAAACACACAATAACTGTCCACCACTGTTTACCTGCTGTAAATGTTAGACACTGAGAGAGTTTTTCCTTAACCCTCTTTCTGTTGTGCCAGATCTTAATGTATCTGTTCTCCTTGCATAGCAGGCATGCAACAGGCAGGAGGTGTGGAGCTCTCTTGGGTTGTTCAGGGCCATTTGACGACCGTAGAACCCGGACCTTGGATGCAGCACCATCACTGGTATCTGGCAGTTGTTCTTCTGAACATTGCAATGGCACTAAAATGAAGGTTACAAGTGATCAAGAAATGGAAATGATCTAAATTCACATTGTTTGTAACATTTGTGAATAAAAAAAATACTTCTGATGTTGTGGAGACTTTTATTTTACTCTGGTGATGCACTACAATCAATTACATGTAAAAGAAATGTGATCATAACATCACTGTGATCTTGTCTGATTAATTTTAAATTTTTGCTACTGTTTCATTGACTCAGAGAAACATGTCTGTCTTAGTATGTTCACAGATAACTGTAAGTCATGTCAACTGTATCAGCAACAGCTTGCAATGAGTTAGTATGTCATACCTTAAACATATTTGGTCATCATACTGGTGAATATGGCTTGCAGTTATTGCAATATAGATAATGCATTTGATACAAACCTTCATTTTCTTGGGCTGCCTTGGCTTCCTTACTTTTCGCTCTCCGGATGTGGTCTTTGTTTGTGAAGGCACTGTAGCATTCTCTGTGGTATCCCGCATCACAAGGCACATCAGGGACATCTTGATCACTGATATTAAATGTTGAGAATGCTTTTTCAGCAATAAGACTTTCCGCTGTGTTGAGGGTAACCCATTGTTTGGCACAACAAACAAATTTCTCCCAGCTTTTTTTTAAAAAAGGTGTTACTGTTGTCTTTGTGTCAGAGACTAAATGCATGCAGCACTTCATCTTCCCACATACCGCCAAAAACGGGGGGTGTCACATTATAAGTGTCACATCTCAGTCTGCAGCCTCAGCCTCTCCCACAGCCTGTCACTCCCAGCTGCACCTTAATCAGTCCTGACTCACCTCACCTGTGCCGCCGCTCACACCTGCACCTCATCTCCCGTAATCAAGCCAGCTACAAAAGCCCCAGCTCCACACTCAACCAGCGTCAGACTGTCGTCGCACTCATGCTGAAAGGTCCAGACTTGTTTCCCGGATTGATCACCCGTTGCCGACCAGTTTCGTCCCAGACTCTGCCTCATACGCCTGACCCTCGGCTCGACTCCAAGATATCGACTAGCTTCTGTCCTGTATTCACCCGCCTGTCTGAATCCCCGGCTTTCGATCCTGCTGAAGTCTCCTGTTGCGAATCCAGCCGCTCTCGTTGTGACCCGTCTGGTATCTGACCCTGCTTCCGTCTCCTGTTGCGAATCCAGCTCGTTGTGACCCACGTCTGGTATCTGACCCTGCTTCCGTCTCCTGTTGCGAATCCAGCCCGCTCTCGTTGTGACCCACGTCTGGTATCTGACCCTGCTTCCGTCTCCAGTTGCCGAACCCAGTCTGCCCTTCGTTGTACCATTCGCCTGGTGTCTGACTCCCTGCCTGTCTCCGACTACCCGAGTTCGCCTGAATCACTCCTCCAAGTGTTCCTGAACGCCTCAGCTCGTCTGTGTGTGAGTCAAGCCTGCTTCACCTCTTTCTATAAAGACTGTGTGAGCTTCTGTCATTGCATCGCCTGGGTGGCTCAGTCGGTAAGGCGTCCGATTGCGGACCGAGCTGTCGCGGGTTCGACCCCCGCTCAAGCCACAGCCTGTTCTCTGTTTCAACGGTGTGGGTGTCAGTTTTGGACTCCTCTGAGGTGCTGCACTCAGAGGAGTGTTCACCTCTTAAGTTCGCTGTTGCGGGTTGAAGCCCCGCTCAAGAATCAGCTACTCCCCTGTAAAGACTGTGTGAGCTCCTCTCCGTCCTCAGCATCTTCCCTGAAAAGGCTGTGGGAACCAATAGCCGAACAGCTCCGGGTTAGCTCAGTCAGGAGAGCGCCCGTCCACAGATCTCCTGGTCGCGGGTTCGCAGCCCGCTCTGAACTGTTTCTGAACTTGGTGTTAATAAAGACTGTTCAAATTAAACTGCTTGCTTCTGGGTCCTACCTGCAAACGTGTCAATAAGATGCTGTTCTGGGGGTACAGTATGTGTGTGTGTGTGTGTGTGGAACTACAGTGCAGAGGTCAAGTGAGGGGACAGACCAAGGGATGGACCAAAGCAGTAGAGGCTTATCCATTATTAAAAATAGCAATCATTGATTTTTTTTATATAACAAATAACAAGTACATAGTTTCATTCTTGAAATTTAATTATGCCCATTGTTACACGTCAGTGTTGGGGGATATAAATAACACAGAGACAATTTAACAGACAATGTGTGTTTTATTTGGACATTTTGGTATTTAAATACAAACTTCTTTAAAAAAATGTTCATTTGACAGTTCATTTGCAGCTGTGTTAAATTGGAAAGATAATGTATTGTAAAACATTCCAAAGATCGTCAAAGAACGTCGGATATTTAACGCCAAGAGAAAACAATAGCGTTGGTTTTGGGCGTATAAGTGTACCATAACACTATGAGGAATTATTAATTAGGACCATGTAGTCTAGCTTGTAAGCTTATTCGGAGGAAAAATGCATTCTATTTATTTGAAGTGTTTTCGAAGCCGGCGTTGGCATATTTTGCCGCGGCTTCTTCCTGGTTGTCATGGAGATGACGTAAGTAGCCCCCTTCGTTTGCCTGCTCAAAATGTAAATCTTTTGCTTGCTGTCTTTCATTAATGTGCAAGAACTGAAGTTGGAAACAACTGCTACTATACTTAGGATAATTTTGTCTGTCTGCTGTGAAAAATATTCCTCCTTACGCGGCGGGGATCAATAAATAACACGTTTTTTGGCTTCGGCCCATAGCCTATATGTAGGATTCCATTTATTCTGCTCTCGAGCTCCCTCTGTGGTCGTTGGTGTAACTGCACCGTCGTAAAACTGAGCGCCGCACAAGCGTGCATTTGTTAACATAAAGAGGAAGGGGCAGCGAGCCGAAAGGACCTCCAGAGAGACATATAAACCATGTGGACTGATAAGGTACAGTCTGAGCATGTTTCTTTCCTAATATATCGTTTTTCAAGCATTAGGAGACAGTAGTTAGCTCAGCGTTTGCATGTGTATTCTGTAAGTTTGACCGTAGCTTTTAGCCTGGGGCGAGTGGCTGATGCATAATGGCGACCCAGGAGGGACTGGTTTGTTACCCGCTAATAGAGAAAACTTTATGTGTTACAAACTTTGTAAACTAAGTTGAGGCCCTCTGAGACATGACTGTGGTAAGATGAGTATGCTCTCTGCAAAGCTGCTAAATATGAGACGAAGAAAACGCTGATACTGACGGAGCAGAGTGATGACACAGCCGAGCTAGACCATCATCCACTGTATATAAAGAATAAACTCCATCAGCTGTGAAAAACTTTTAATTTCATGTCATAGCCTCAGCTTTCATAAAAACCGGACACACGCATCTGTGATCCGCTGTTTATATCGGCCATAAGCTGAACTCTGGTTAGTGCCGTAAAGCAGTTCATTGCTCGACCGCGGCTCGCAGTTAACAGTTACAGAGTGCCAGCGTAGCTCTCACGGCTGCACAGAGGGAGGGGGGGGAATTATTCGCATTATTTACTGACTATCCACCGTTAAATGGGCTTGAAAACAGTTAAGATAAGGTGTTAAAGTTACATATTGTTACTTTAATACGTGCTGTCCTCTGAGGTTGTTGGTGTCCTATGTAGTTTGTGTTTTTATGCTCTCTGTGCAAGAACAATTCCCCTAGGAGCAATAAAAGTTCATTTTAAAGTTCACTTTCATTTCTCAAGAAATGAGACGTGGTTTTATTGTCTTACAATAACTGTTATGTTCTCTCGACATCATTGGAAATGAGAGCACACTCTCTATGGCATTTCATGATGTAAAAGATTTGGTTTTCTTCACTATGCTCCACCTCCCTGCTGCTCCTCCTTAAAAAAGTCAAGTCCAGATCCAAAGTCAGACTTATTATTCTTGCTTTAATTGAACAGTGAGGCCAGAAATCTTTTTAAAAGCCATAATCACCTTCACCAAGAAGGTTATGTTAATGTGATTTCTGTGAATAACTACTGAACTAAAATAGATATCATTATGAATCCAGTTGCTATTGGTATGTTTTCATGGTCAAGGAATCTAAATATTTAGATGAGATAAAGGTAGGACTAATATTTATGGTCAAAATAACCATAAATATTACTCATTATTGCTCATTACTTGGTTAAAATAAGCTAAAGAGTTAGGATCTTGATCAAAGGATTCTGAGTTTGATCAAAAATTAGTCTTAAATGTCATGAATTTGACTGTGAATTTGGATTTTCAGGGATTTTAGTCAGGGTTCTGGCTTTAATGAAAAACTTTTGTCTGTTATCAAAGATTTTTAAGAGAAAAGTCGATAGTCTGAGAAAAAAAGGTCAGAATTCAGAGTTAGCATTTTAAGATTTATCAGAATTCTGATTTAATATTCTCTTGAGATCAGAGCTATGTAACAGGATTTATATTGTATATTAGTGTTCACCAACTGGCGCCCCATCAGGCCCCTCAATGCTTAACATCTGGCCCCCTGATTATCATGATTATCTTTTTAGGGGTCAAAGTTTTCCATGACTGAAAGAGATCTGACTCATAAGAAAAAGTCTGTATTCTTTTATTAAATTTTGAATTCTCAAATAAAGTATGATTTAATACCCAGACTTCTTGTTTGCCTCCATGACATCAAAGTCTGGATGACAACTAACCTCCTCAAGCTGAACAACAGCAAGACAGAGCTCGTGGTTGTGGCCCCCAAGCCACTGCTCCAGAAGGTTGGGGATCTCCTCATCAGCGTCCATGGCTGTTCCATCTACCCAGCCTCTGAGGTCCGCAACCTGGGCGTCATTTTTAACCCCTCCCTTTCATTCCAGGCTCATATTAAATCTGTCACTAAATCAGCCTTCCATCATCTCAAAAACATTTCCCGTCTCCGTTTCTCATTATCAGACTCTGTCACAGAAACCCTTATCCACGCTTTTGTTACATCCCGGCTGGATTACTGTAATGGAGTCCTGTCCGGGGTTCCTAGCAAAACCCTGGACAGGCTTCAATATGTGCAAAACTCAGCTGCCAGGGTTCTTACTGGCACTAAACCCTGGCAGCACATCACCCCCACTCTCATTCACCTCCACTGGCTCCCGGTCAAGTTCTGCATCCAGTACAAGCTCCTCCTACTCACCTACAAATCCTTTCATGCACTTGCCCCCCAGGACCTGGCTGATCTCCTCCACCAGCACACCCCATCCAGGAGTCTGCGGTCATCTGATGCTGGTCTCCTCTCCATCCCGCGGACCAAACTCAAGTCGTTCGGCGACAGAGCCTTTAGTGTGGCCGCCCCCACCCTCTGGAACTCTCTCCCCGCAGAAATCCGCAACTCTCCCACTCTGGACTGTTTCAAATCACTTCTCAAAACTCACCTGTTCTCTCTGGCCTTCCCTGTTTAAATGTTTAGCTTAGGTCTTTGTTGTTGATGCTTATTTGTTTGTCCCCACTACTGTAGAAAGCGACCTTGGGTTCCTTGAAAGGCGCTATATAAATTTAAGTTATTATTATTATTATTGTTATTATTATACCATTTCTCCACTTTTTTCTTTTAATTCTAATTTTTTTCTCAGAATTTTGACTTTTTTCCCTCAGACTTTAAAACAATTTAATTTTCTTTTCTTCTCTGTATTTCTTTCTTTTTTACCCTCATGGTCTTTGTGATACCAAAATATGAAATACCCCAAACTATTTGAGATCACATGTTTGTGCTTTAGGACTGGTGAATGGAGCTGATAACAAATAATATTGTAAGTGGACCAAAATATTTAATTTTAATTGTTTTCTAATTATTATTACTTGTTTGGCCCCCATAGCATACGCCAAGAACAAAGCTGGCCCTTGTCCAAATGTGGTTGATGATCCCTGTTGTATATTATTCCACTTGCTTCCTGTGATTTGTTCCTTTTCAGCAGATATGTCTCTATGGCGCCCTCTCTTGGCTGTAGTCTGTATATACAGGGGCAGCCGCAGTGCATTGTCATTGAATGAACGAGAGGCGTGAATGAGGTGAGTCACAGACTGAAGCAGCTTGTATCATAACTGTGTAGAAACATAATTTTCTCCTTTTATAGGCTTCTAAACTTACAAGGATTTATGTAGAGGTTTACGAGGTGTATTATGCGTAGTTTACCGTATTTTTCATGTACTAAGCTGTCTGTATAATAACGTTGAACATGTATTAACAAGCTAAGTAGCATTCGTGCTAACTGTGCTATCCTGTTGTAGTTAGCTTTGGTATCCAGTATTAGTCTGTTAGTACAGATAATAAACGGCGGCATACAGACAGAGCAGCCTCCTGCTTCTTACTCAGAGTCAACGGGGTTTCCATGAACCAGCCAGCTGCTGCTAAATTAAATCTCGGATGTTTAGTTGTTGCCATCGTCCGAACTTCAATCGCGGGAGGGCTCCGTCTAATTCCTGGATCCGGAGGCGCGTGTTGCCATGACGGCGCAAAGTGTCGGCGGTGGCGTATAAAGTGTAACTGGGTCATTCCATGAGAATGTTGACTTTAGAACAGAAATTTCATATTTTACATGTAAACTTTTTAAGATAATTAAAATATACTCACAAATAGTAGCATCTTACCATTAATCAACATAAATTAGAGCTTAATGAAATTTTATATTTTTATTACTTTCTATTAAAAAATGCTTGTTCTTCCTTTTTGTCACTGGTGTCACCAATGTTTAGATGAAAATCCAGGCTTCCTGGGGTGTAAATGGACTATTTAATTTCAGAATTAGAATAAGAATCAGAATTGTCTTTTATTCGCCAAGTACGTTCAGACATACAAGGAATTTGTTTTCGGCAGGTGGTATTGCTTCACAGGAAAGAAGAAATAAATAACAATAAAAAATATCTAAAAATATCAAAACTCTGTATACTTAGACACTCTAGAAAGAGAAGAATATGTGCAAATAAGAGAAGAATATGGGCAAATAAGAAGAATACTATACAATATACTATATACTATACACAGTATAATATACAGTATACAATATCCTATACAATATATATCCAAGACAATTGTGCATACAATAGTGCAGACAGGTCAGTTATTTAACAGAGATATGGCAGTGGGGAAGAAGCTGATTATTTGCATAGATAATCACAAAAAAACAAAAGTTAGTGACATTTTGAAAATGTTTTTTAAATAAGTAATTTAGTATAAGTATGTGCTTATATGTAGTTATAATGAGACATTTTTAAATTTCTGTCATTCACTTGTTTGCACAACTTCAGAATTAATTGGCATTGAGTGTTCAAATTTCAAATAATGTATCCTTAAAATGTTTAACAATGAATATTGCACAACTTAACTAAATGTAAAAAAAGAACTTGTTCGAATAAAGTTAGCAACTCTGATGCCAGAACACCAGCTTGCCATACAGCAACACCAGTGACATATTTCCAGGCTAGATGGCTTTAATCAAGATGGTGGACATTGCAGGTCAAAACACACTTTTTAACTTATAAATACTGTATATATCAATTAATCTTACAACTCGATTAGAGCTGGGCAAAAAATCAATTAATACGAATTATTTTCTGCAGAAGATTTAAAAAATTAAAAGTCACGGTTTTTTTTCTTGCCTTAGTCCAATTGTAAGTAGTGATGGGCGCTCGAGGCTTTGTTGACGCTGCGACACCTGTTTTGAAAAATGCTTCATTGCTCGAGGCTTCAATGATACAATGCTCGAGTAGGTCATCTAGTGGTCAATAAAATGAAGTGCAATTGAAATGATGTTGAAGTCATTGTTTCATGAGTCATTTGGGATTTGAGTCGCTAATGCGTTTTTGTTGGCGCACACTGGATGGATGTATGGTTTCACGCTCACTCGCACAATAAAATACATTTTGAAAAAGAAAAATAAAGACAGTGTTTTTGTCACGTCTAGTTGAAGTTCACAGTAGCTCCATACTTAAGTCTGACATTAGTCATACTACACCCTAAAACAAATCTAAATATCACATAGATTAAAAGATTTCGATGATGATTTTGAAGCCAGATGTCTAAAATTATTTTGTTGATTACTTTTATAAATAATTTGTCATAATTAGACAGGAATTGAACCCACAAATCACAGTCATGACCCAGTTAGCATTTATTATTGAATCAATGTTGAATAAACATTCCAATGGCAATGCTAGATCATTGAATCTAGTCTCTGATGTTGATTCAACATCATCCTTTCACCCAAATTTAATATTGAAACAACGTTGGCACTTCTACCAAAGATCAACAGGAAATCAATGGCATTTCAATACTGAATCAATGCTGATATTTCAACTCAACTGCATGTCATAGCATGTTCAAAAGGCAGAATTTTAAATAACCCTCAGTAAATATATCCTGCTTTACCTACAGCCAGGACTTTGTGGAAAGTATCCCAAAGATTTCCCCCAAAACTAATAATCAATTAATCAGACAATGTTATTTAAAATATTACAATTTATTAATTTTCAAACAAATGGAATAATTTAATCCTCTATTGCATGAATTATTACTTAAAAATGTTTAAAAAAATGTTTTGAATGCTTAAAATTACTTAAAATGGCCTAAATAATAGATAAATGAAAGAAAATGTAAAACTTGGGGGGGGGGGTTGATCAATTATATGCAATCCTGGAAAGTACCATAAAATCAACATTGTTGACCAAAAAGGTATTTTATTTAAAACAAGACTCAACATATCCATGTCATACTCATCCAAAATGAACAAATAAACATTTATACAGTGAAGACATTATATAATTTCAACAGTTATGTAAAACACCTGCTAATAAAAACGGAAAACCTTGAACCTGGCTCAATAAAGTACAATCTATCATTCAGTCCTTTCATTCAGGCCCTGTTTCTTTTGGGGCTTCTCTGCCCAAACCTCTATAGTATCAGTTCCCTTGAGAGGGCGCTGGTTGGATACACTCAACTGTTTCATACGGCACTCAACTGTTTCATACGTCACTCAACTGTTTCGGACGTCACTCAACTGTTTCATACGTCACTCAACTGTTTCATACGTCACTTATCACGTGACCGATACACGCTCCGGCACAGTGCTTCGATAAGTTTGCTTCAAGAGCTACGGCGCACGTGTCGGAGCCTCGGGTATCAGCGGACCATCACTAATTGTAAGTAGCTGCAATTTTTGAAAAAAAAAATTACAATTTTCACGATGGTCGGCCTTGTAGGGTTTGCACAAGCACTTTTATAGGCTTATATTTGTTATTTAAGTAGATTAAATATTGATCAGAGAGTTTCATGCTAATACTGTAAAAATAGCTCAGCCTGTTAGTGTTTATGTAGACAAACCTGCCTACGTTTATACTACATAATCAACCTTTAATGACCCAGACTTTGACTTTAAGAGGGAAACATTTAGACAACATAAAGGCAAAACTTGATTTGTTTCATTTTTATGTCACTGGGAGTTTTGTTTACTGTTAGGGAGGGAAAAATCGATTAAATCGTAAATTGAGTGTTGTGGAAAAAAATCGGAGGTTTTATTTCTAGGCCATATCGCCCAGCCCTAAACTGGATCAATTATTTTAATCAAATTCCCTTTCTCCTTGCTATAAACCCCGTAACACCAGTGTCACACTAAGGTAGGTTTGCATGAAATTACTAATTAATTCATGAAATTCTCAACAAATGAAGGATGATTACAGGAATGCAGCAGTTTTTCAAAATAAAGGTTTTTACAAATAGTAACACCAGTGACATGAAATCAAGAGACAGCTGTTTTTCATAAAGTTTTTGTAAATAATTTATATTTTCTTGTTTTAAGTATTAACCTTTTCATGCATGAATTATAAGATCACAATGAAATACTTTTGAAAAATGTTTTTTTACTTTTAAAGTTGAATTTAAAATCATGATTATGTTATCAATGTATATTTTATGGCAGTTATGTTTCTGTCCATAACAGTGGACACATGCATCAATGGTATAATTCAGTGAAACTTAAAAATTAGTCTTTGACAAACACTTATCAAGAGTAAATCAAATAAAAAGCTAAACTTCAAGTATATGTGATATTGCTGTTTAGTAAAGCTATTCACTTGTAAATTACACCAGAATTTAAAATAAAAAATGCTAATAATGTGAAATTTGAATACAGGAATAATACCCAATTTGCACTTTGTCAGCTGTTTTGGATTTATGCTGAAATATTTGGAGATCCTACTAATAATAATATTATAAATCATATTATTATCAGTATTGGTGCCATGTTAGATGGAGAAAATCATTTCGGGGAAGTCAACATTGAAGTCAAAATTTCAAGATTAAAGTTGAAATGATGAAATTAAAATTGAATAAGATTGTGAGATAAAAGTCAAAATGTCATGAATAAAGTCGGCATACAATGAAGGTCGACTTTATTCTCAACATTTTTACTTGAATGTCCATTTCCCAAAATTATTTTCTCAATCTAACATGGCCCAAATACTTTTATGTAAATAGTCCAATCTAAAGGGAATCAAATTAAATCCAAAAATTAGTCTACTTTAGTGGACACCAAGCATGAAAGGGTTAAACTAAATAATTATCACACTTTGGTTCAAATTGCAATCTTTTAAACTCCAGAAAATCAATTTGAATTTGAAATATGAAACTACCACCCCTAACTCGAGGACCATGCCAGATTTATGACACTAACCATGCTCTTCAAGATAAGATTTAAAATAATGTGCATAAAACTGTTTTATGTATGGTTTAATAACAATAACACACTTCAGTGACAAACACGTATTTTTTGGTCACTGTGTGAAACTTTGAGGGATTTTTCCCAGTCAGTAGTGCAGGAACAGGAAAGCCATTTTCATAGAATAACCCAGTGACCACATTTCACCACGAGAGGGCAGCATAACGACAGGTCTGATGGACCATGTCAAAGGATTTCTGAATAAATCTATGAACACTGGTTACTTTGCAGAGACTTTAACGGAAAAATAACAGACTCTAGGTGGAAATCTGGCAGACTGCTTTTGGTTGCTTTAATAATGATAAAGAGGGGTTTTCAAGCTGATACAAGGAGCCCTTTTTATTGTAGAACTGTTATCATTAAGGCTCTATATTAAATATTTCAGTCCATTCAGCTTAGCCGTAGCTGTTTTGTTCAGTCACTTTGAAGGCACCATAACTTCTTTAAGTTTTCGTTTTGTTGAAGATAGATTTTTATTGTACGGAAGAGTCTATGTAAATTATTATTCTAAATCCTTAAAATATACTTTTCGTTCGATGTGTACTTCAACTTCATTCTTGATAGTGTTTAACAGTTATTTCCAGTTTAATTGCAGATGTTTTCCACATTAGCATTGATAAGCAACGATTCAGTGTTGTTTAAAATGGAGGCTAAAATGATGTCCGGTGTCTACCTGGATCAGCCAGCTCTGCTGCCCATTCTTTGCTGGATGTCTGCAGTTTTAGCTGCTTGCTAGCCTGTTAGCAGCTAAAACTGGATCCCGGGAGCCAAATCTGCCACGATGTGTCTAGAGCTGCAACATTGAGTATTTTTGAAATCGAGTACTCTGTCGATTATTTCTTCGAGTACTCTAACAAAATATACTTTTTTGTTTTTAAACAAATAAATCAATTGTCAATCAATCAATCAATCTTTATTTGTATAGCGCCAATTCATAACAAGTGTTATCTCAAGACACTTTACAATAGAGCATAAAGCTCTTCATTTTATGGATACACATATATGCATAGATACATATATACATATAAAATACACATATACATATATATACAAATATATACATCCAACACCCAACATGAATCCATATAGCCAATCATGAATCCCTCCATCATGGCGGCAAGAAAAACCTTCTGTTAAGCAGCAGGAAATCTTGAATGTGGATCCCAGTCTCATGATGAACAGCAAATCCACACGATGCTGTGATGGGTGTGAGGGCAAAGGAAGGGAAGTAAGAGGAGACAAGTGGACGAAGTAAGAACTAAAGTTAGGGACAGGTCCATGTATCATTGGCCTGTCGTCTGATTCCTTAGAGGTTAGCCTCTTGAGATGCTACATCTCATTTCTGGAGGGTCCTCATGTCTGAATGGTTGTGGTGATCATTTTCTAGAAGTATAATCTTAGATATTCAAACTGAAAATAAGAACTTATGGTAGTGACGAACTCATGGGTGCCCAGACCACAAGTGCATCCCAACCATATTTGTCTCCGTTAAGTATAAATGTGTTAAAGGCCTCTTGAGATGTGACATCCCATTTTCAAGAGGGACTTCATGACTATGTGGTAATAAGAAATAGATACTGTAGGTGTAACGACCATGGATATGGAGATCATGCTAATAACTACATGAACAGCTATAATGATAATGAGAATGGAGTGTTCCTAATAGAATGGCCAACTATGTGTGTCATGTTTATAGCTGTAGTTTTGAGGTTTCATGACTCCACAGCAGCAGGCAGTCTCCACCAAGGATCCCAGGCCACCTACAAGACAAGAGCCAGAGGCAGTACAGGAGCAAACAAAAAGGGGCAAAAGCAGATGTGGAGAGAGAGAGTGATAGAGCCCATTGTGCCAGACCCCTCCCCCCCGGCAGTCTAGGCCTATTACATCTAAACTATGAGTCTAGTTTATGAACTAATTTATTTATTTATTTATTTATAACCTACCTATAAGCTGGTCCCTAACTGAAAGCTTTATCAAAGAGGAATGTTTTAAGTCTAACCTTAAAGGTAGAGAGTGTCAGACTCCCGAACTGTGGTTGGTAAATTGTTCCAGAGAAGAGGCCTGATAACTGAAGGCTCTACCTCCCATACTACTTTTGGAGATTGATGGCACCACAAGTAGGCCAGCATCTTGGGCGTAATGTTCTAGAGGGGTTATGCGGCACTACAAGCTCTTCAAGATAGACTGGTGCCTGTCCACTGAGAGCTTTATAGGTGAGGAGAAGAATCTTGAATTCTATTCTATATTTAATGGGAGCCAATGCAGAGAAGCTAATACAGGAGTAATGTGGTCTCTTCTCCTAGTTCTAGTCAGTACACGTGCTGCAGCATTTTGGACCAGCTGAAGCGTCTTAAGCGACTTGCTGGGACAGCCTGAAAGCAGAGAATTACAATAGTCCAATCTGGAGGTAACAAAAGCATGGACTAGCTTTTCAGCATCGCTCTGGGACAGGATAGGCCTGATTTTAGCGATGTTGCGTAGATGAAAAAAAGGCTGATTTTGAAATTTGCTTTATGTGAGAGTTAAAGGATAAATCCTGATCAAATAGCACTCCTAGATTTCTAACAGTTGTGCTTGGTGCCAGGGTAATGCCATCTATGGCAGTTAAATCACTAGAAAAGGATTCTCTAAGGTGTCGAGGGCCCAGCACAATAATCTCTGTCTTGTCTGAGTTAAGAAGAAGAAAATTTCTGGCCATCCAGGTTCTGATGTCCTTTAAACAGGCATCTAGTTTATCTAAGTGGTTTGTCTCACCTGGCTTTAAAGATACATAGAGCTGTGTGTCATCAGCGTAACAGTGAAAATTAACAGAGTATTTCCTCATGATATTACCAAGGGGAAGCATATATATAGAGAAGAGAATACAATCCAACATGTTAGGGCTTTCAAATTGAGCAACCAAATGCCGTTTATTCCTCAGAAAAGGGTTTTTATTTTAACTACTTTCAAAGTTTAAACCAGTACTGGATTAAAACAAAGCCAATACAATACTGATTTACAAAGCAGTAATATAATTCTGCAATTATATTTGTGAAGTGTGTTCTGGAGGGCATTGTGTAGTTTGGATTGAAATCCTTGATCATGTTCTTAAATCCTGTGTCCTCCACCATGAAAAGAGGACTCATGTCTGTGATGAGCATATTTTAAATGCTGTAATAGTAATAGTTGCAGCCCTAACGATGTGCTATCATGCTAAGCTACGTGCTAAGCTCACTCCGTTTGACGTCAGACACACTGCACTGTGTTTTCTTTTCATCCCTTCTTGTAGTGTCCACACACTTGGGACACTCTCTGCCATTTCTTCTGTGGACTCTCTCCTTTCTGTCCCTCTCTTTTCTCTTCCTTCATGATTTTACAAGCCGCGCAGCAGCAGAGGTAGCAGGCGAGGTGTGCCACAGAAATGACCGTCCGTCTCAAACATTGTGCACTGTATAGTAGTCCAGATATATATTTATATGTATAATTATATATTAAACGAGGCTTCGAGGCACAAAATTCAATTCGAGGATATTTTGTAATGGAGTACTCACGAATATTCGAGGAATCGTTTCAGCTCTTCTGATCACAGCAAGACAGTCTGGCTGCAGACCTGCAGTGAGAGGACCCGCTGCACTGAGAGGACCCGACGTCATGTTACGCCGACATCACGTTACGTTTCCTGCACTGACAGGACCCTACGTTGCAGACCTCCGACGTCACGTTATGTTTTTTTTTCCAGATGCCCCAGTGTGTGGTTAACACCCAAAGTGATCACCGTAAGCAGACTACTGAAGTATTACCATGGATGTATTATAAGAACTGGATAGCGTGGCTCCGCCTTCTACCATGGAACGGATTTGAAGCCAGAATATCTTCCGTCAGGGCGCCGCCATTGTGCAACCAGTAGAGAATTTGGGCCATAATCCGGACGCAGCTGTCGAAATGGTCGCATAACACAACTCAGCATCGCCGTACACAATCATTGTGAAGCTGCCGTAAACGCGGTTATTTTTAAACTCTAATAACTAATAAAAAAAACTTTTCAGAAAAAGAGGACTTGGAAAACCGCAGCCCAATAATACTTTCATATCACCACAGCATACGGATGGGAGAAATATTTCTACGAAGTGTATTAATTTTTTGAAGTTTCACTTCGGCCCGTTCAGATGAATGGGGGAGACGGAGATTTGACCTATACTGCAGCCAGTCACCAGGGGGAGCAGTTTTTGTGGAGGCTTCAATGTGAGCCCAGTGTCATGGCGTTCTTATAATACATCCATGGTTTTTTACAGTCTATGGTCTACTCAGTGCGGGTCTGCAACGTAGGGTCCTGTCAGTGCAGGAAACGTAACGTGACGTCGGCGTAACGTGACGTCGGGTCCTCTCATTGCAGGTCTGCAACGTAGGGTCCTGTCAGTGCAGGTCTGCAGCCAGACCCCTCTCGATCACAGGGCAACTACCCGCTGGGTTAGCTCTTAGTGGCTAGTTGCCTTCAGCTCGAGGAGCCAGGCTATCGCCTTGACTCAATGCAGCTGGCTATGGTTATGGTGTAATACTGTCTTGAAAAATGGCTTTACTCCTACAGAAACTTCATCTCTTCATCTTGTGAGGCCAAAAAATCATGTTTCTGTAACATCTCAGAATGATATGTGTAATTTCTTGCTGCTACTCCTGCTGTCAGGCAATGTCAAACCAAATCCAAGCCCGGCCCTGAGTAACATCATTACTCCTGATGAATTCAGAGCTAGATCAGGCCGAGGTATCCTTCATTTAAATGTCAGGAGCCTGGTTCCTAAAATGGATGTTGTTAGAATTTGGGTCCAGTCAGCCAATACTGTTATAGTTGTCCTGTCAAAATCCTGGCTTAGTAAAGCAGTCGCTGATAAAGACATTGCTGTCAGTGGATATTATGTTTAACGGTGTGATCACCCGAGGAAAGGTGGTTTGGTAGGGATACATTTTAGAAATTATTTGAATGTTACCCTTCTACCCTCACTATCCATTTGTAAGAGACCTCCCTCTGCCTCCATTGATGCTTCATCCTCACCTGTGTCATTTGGGGCTGGGTTAAACTCCAGTGAACTTCTTTTGGTTGGGTTTTAAACCTTGACTGGTTGACTTCCAACCTTAAATCATTCTGCATTTTATTAAACTTAACTCAACTTGTGCATTTCCCAACCTGTCCAAATAACAAAAAACAGTCCAAATCATCCTTAACCCTTTCATGCATGCTTTCCACTACAGTAGAGAGACATTAGGGATAAATTTTAATACCCTTTAGGTTGCCATAGCATGTCCAACTACCAGGCTGTAAATTCCCAAACCCTTGTCTTAAGTTTCATAAAAATATTATCTTTGTACACTTTTACTACACTGAGATATAGCATCATAAATCCAATCAGCCTTTAGTCAGTTTTATCAGAATTCTGATATAATATTCTCTCGAGATCAGAGCTATGTAACAGGATTTATTTTGAATATTATTCCACTTACTTTCTGTGATTGTTTCCTTTTTGGCAGATATGGCTCTATGGCGCCCTCTCTTGGGTGTAGTTTATATCTACAATAGACAGCTGCAGTGCATTTTCATCTAATGAGAGATTTGCCCAAGGTGAGTCACAAACTGAAGCAGTGTGTATAATAACCGTGTAGAAACATAATTTTCTTCTTTTGTCAGATTATAAACAAACAGGGATTTATGTACATGTTTATCAGATGTATAGTTAACCATAGTTTTCATGTACTTAACTGTCTATATAATAACACACAAAAACATGATAAATTAGTTTACTGAAGGTCATGTATTATTGTGATGACAGGCTAATACCAATGTCTATGAGTTTACTGGCAGTGGCTGGGGATAAGGGATGTATATCGTTATGATTTTATCGATACCAATACTGATATCGATACACCTTATAAGTATCAATACTTATCGATACTGTAATCGATACTACAACACATAATTTTTGTTGAAAAAAAATGGCTTTACAAGATATTAATAGATATTAGATATAAGCTATTTTTTAGTACTACAAGATAATAAAGCTTCAGCAGAATAGAAGTAATGCATTACAAATGCTTCTCAGAGGCAGAAAGAAAGCTAAGGAGATGGCTAAACCCCTTCATGCCACCCAACAGACTGCATGTACAGACAGACCCATATATCAGTGGGGCTAAAATTGATGCTGTAATGATGACTACAAAAGCTGTCACTTTATATTAGATATTCGAATAACCATTCGGGGATCTGTAACAGAATATTAAATATTCAAATGTAAAATATTGAGTGTTGCAGCACTTCAGGGCTGGAGCAGTGGACCATTTTGTCCAACAGAGGGCGCTGTAAACACAGCTTGACCCTCAGTCACATCCGCTGCTCTCTTGACCTCAGTAAACAAAGAGTTTCCACTCCGAGCCGACATTAACAGCCCTGAATCATCTGAGGAGAGCTGAGTGGAAGTATTTTTGGTTCTACACCGTTGATGGCAAACTAAAAATTAAAGACCAGGCTGTGTGTTCTGTGAAATGCAGTTTAATCCATCAGCTTTTCATCCAAGTTATACAGCTGAGTGCAGCGGCGCTTTGTCAAGAGTTTAACCCCATGTGACTGTGTTGTTTTTGGCAGGGTCTTTACCGAAGGGATGGATACTAGAGTCTCGACTTTGATTCTTAGGAAAAGTGACAGCCTTGATGATTACAAACTAGACAAACAAACTTACCGTGACTTGACATAGCAGAAAGAAAACCGGGTGCTGCCGCCACGGTGCTGCAGTCTTTAGTGTTACCTGGGCTGCTAACGTTACTTGTGTTGATAGCAATCAAACAGCCCGCACTGCTGCAACGGTGGTAGTGTCATAACCACGTGACAGTTGAAGAGACATTCAAGTACCATTAACAGTACCGTTTTCCAGATTCTTAATGGTATTCTGGTACCAACCCCATTAGGGACTGGTACATCAAAATACCGGTCTGCGGTATACATCCCTACTGGGGATTATTTTTTTACTTTTGATGATGTTTTTTTTCTATTTTATTTTTTATTGTTGTGTTATTATTTTATTTCCGGGCTAGATGGTGACATGTCTATTCATACAACTTGTCTGTAACTGATGAACACCTATGCACTATGTTCTGAAAAATAAAACATTTAGATGTAAACAAATCAAGATAAAAACAAGATTACATTACTTCAAATATTTTGTACACCCAAAACTCAGTTAGTTAAACAGATCAAGGATTAAACACACCAAAAATACTGATGAAACCAAAACACCAAACTCAAAACTTTAAAGGGATAACAGTCAAAATATGTTGAATCAGGTTATTGAAGGATTATTACATCAAAAATAAGATTTAATTAGTTGTGTTAATATTTATTACACCTTAAACTTATAATGTTGACAGTCAGAAGGTTTGTCCCATAAAAAGTTGATATAATGACGCTGCATGCTTTTATTACATCTAAATATTTGTTTAACTAAAAATTCAAAGGTTATTTACACAATATAATATTCAGAAATGGGAAGTAAAAAAGTTTATCAAACCTAATTAACATTAAATCAGCAACTTTAAGGTTTACAACACTGAAACATGAATCATATCAACACTTTAATTATTACAGTGAAAAACATCTTCAATGCATAACCTTAAAAGTTTTTCTCATTCTGATTTTGATTCAGGATGTTTTCTCTTCAACACACCTTTTAAAGGTGGTGTTGATGCATTTTTATTACAGATGATCAAGGGTGCAGAGTTTTTATTGTCCTTATCAACATCCTCCCCACAGGGACTGAAGAATGGGAAGAGTTTGTCAGTGAATGTGTAGCCCCCAAAGGAGAAGATAGGAATTGCAGTACCAGCGTCATAGAAGGAGACCTGACCCTCCTCATAATCCACAAACACCCCCACTCTCTCAAGAGTGGGCCTCAGAATGAGGTCTCGAGTAGAGTCACCAAGAGCTTGAAATATCTTTCCATTTTTCAGCCTGATGGTCCAGAAACCTTTTTGAGGACTCAGTGAAATTGTCCCCTTCACGTTGATGGACTCTCTGGACACTCCTAAAGTCCAGTCAGTCTTACCTTGAACCTGAACCTCATAGTAGAACCTTCCTGTGGAGAAGCCCTGCTCTCCTAAAACTCCAAGAACAGTGGAAAATCTTCTGGTGTTTTTGCGAAACCTCTGAACTTTACCATGATGTACTTGTTTCTTGTCTTGGGACAGGATGAGCTGAGGATGTGCTGTTTCAGGATCCAGAGTTATATGAGTGTCATACCTTTGGACAGCCTTCCCCTCAGCCTGAAGTGCCTTCAGTATCATTCCTTTAAAAGTCCCCCAAGGGGGAGGCATGGCTTTCCTCAGAGCCACCTCATAAAATGGTTGACAGACATTGACCTTGGTCCAGTCTTTGGTTGGTGGAGGAACCTTCACAGACGGGACTCTCTGGATCAGATGGAAGTGGTCTTCAGAGAGTGAGAGCTGCCCCATCTCAGTGCTTTTCTTGTCCAGCTCACAGATCTCCTGCTCCAGCTCTTCAATGAGAGCTTTGGCCTGTTGCTCTGTTGTCTTCTGCTTCTTGTTGATGATCTCAATGAGCTGGAGCTTGCCTTTCTCAGCAGACTCAATCAGAGCGTCAAAGACTCGAACACCTTCTGCGATCACTCTGTCTGCAGCTTCCTTACTGAGGTCCACTGAATGTTTGATCTGCTGGATCTTCAGTCGTCTTTTCTGGATTATCTGCTGGATTTCAGCCTCTTTCTTCTCCAGCTCTGCCTTCTTCTCTTCATGTCCTTCTCTCAGAGGAACAAACTGGTGCTTCTTGTGGTCCAGAACGGAGCAGAGCTTGCAGACACAGATCTGATCGGTCTTACAGAAGAGCTCCAGAGGTTTATTGTGCTCTGAACATATCCTGTCCTCCAGGTTCTCCACGGGGTCGATCAGCTGGTGTCTTCTTGGACCTGAGGCTGTCCGGTGAGGCTCCAGGTGAGTCTCACAGAAGGACATCGTGCAGTTGAGACAAGACTTTAGGGCCTTCAGTTTGGGTTCAGCGCAGATGTCACAGGGGACTTCTCCTGGTTTGGCTTCCTGCTTAGCTTTGTCTCTGAGCTGACCAACCATCTCAGAGACCAGCGTGTTGACTTTCAGGTCAGGTCTGGTGGTAAAAATTTGCTGGCACAGGGGGCACTGACACCTGTCTCTGGAGTCCCAGTGTTTAGTGATGCAGGTCATACAGAAGTTGTGTCCACATGGCGTGCTGACAGGATCAGTGAAGACATCCAGACAGATGACGCATAGGAACTGATCCTTGGACAGAAGACTGTTGGCAGCAAACATCTTGATGTGCTATGAACAGAAGATCAAGAGTTACAAGTGTTTTGACCAAAAGCAGCAACACATAAGATTTCAGTTTTGTTATCTTTAAGTGAAATAAGACCATACGTGTGTACCCTAACCAGAAGCCCTGGGTGACCAGTGAAGTACGACACCTGCTGCAAGAGAGGAACAAGGCGTTCAGGTCAGGCGATGGAGCACTCTATACTACTGCAAGAGCAAACCTGAGGGGAGGCATCTCAAAAGCCAAGATGGATTACAAGAGGAGGATGGAGGATCACCTCAGGAGTAACAACACAAGGCAGGTTTGGCAGGGCGTTCAGCACATCACCAATTACAGACCTAACACCATGGCTGCATGTGAGGACCCATCATTGGCAGATGAGCTGAACTGCTTTTTTGCCCGCTTCGAAGTGAAGCCACCAGAAGCAGCTGTACCTCAACCACCACCCCACAGTGGCCCCCCCATCACTGTGGAGGAACATCAGGTGCGGCAAACACTGAGGGCAGTGAACCCATGGAAGGCTGCTGGACCTGACGGTGTTGGCGGACAGGTGCTGAAGGACTGCGCTGACCAGCTCGCAGGGGTCTTCACCAACATATTCAACCGGTCCCTACTCCAATCCATGGTTCCACCCTGCCTCAAGTCTTCTGTCATAGTTCCTCTGCCCAAAAAACACACCATCAGCAGTCTCAATGACTACAGACCAGTTGCACTAACTCCAATCATCACAAAATGCCTGGAGAAGCTGGTCCGCAGTCACATCATGTCCTGCCTTCCAGCGTCATTAGACAGGTATCAGTTTGCATACAGGAGGAACAGATCCACAGAAGATGCGGTGGCCATCGCCCTCCACACTGCACTGTTACATCTAGAGCAGCAACATAGGGTACCTATGTCCGACTGCTGTTTGTGGACTTCTCTTCCGCGTTTAACACCATACTCCCACACAAACTGATACACAAACTGACAGGACTTGGACTATCAGACCCCATTTGCCGCTGGATTCTGGACTTTCTGTCAGACCGCCCTCAGAGGGTAAGGATTGGCACCTACACCTCCACAACTCTCAGCCTCAGCACTGGCTCCCCACAGGGCTGTGTGCTGAGTTCCCTGCTATTCACCCTATACACACATGACTGCAGCCCCACCTACAACAGCAACACATTCATCAAGTTTGCGGATGACACCACCATAGTTGGGCTCATCTCCGGGGGAGATGAATCCGCTTATCGGGATGAGGTGGAGAGGCTGCTTTGGTGGTGCGGGGATAACAACCTGGTCCTCAACACGATGAAGACCAAAGAGATTGTGGTGGACTACAGAAGGAACAGAACAGACATCCAGCCCCTGTTCATCGGCGAGGTGTGTGTGGAGAGGGTGTGTGACTTCAAGTTCCTGGGTGTCACCATCAGGGAGGACCTCACTTGGAGTACCAACACCACAGCTCTTGTGAAGAAGGCACAGAAGAGACTGTATTTCCTTAGGCTCCTTAGGAGACAACAACTGCCTGTGGATCTGCTGGTGACCTTCTATCGCGGCGCTGTGGAAAGCATACTGACATACTGCATCTGTGTTTGGTTTGCCAGCTGCACAGCTGCAGACAGGAAAGCACTCCAGAGAGTCATCACCACGGCCCAGAGAATCACAAATGTCCCTCTCCCCTCGCTGCAAGAACTGTACAGCTCCCGCTGCCTTAAAAGAGCCAGGAACATAGTGGGGGACTCATCACATCCTGGTCACCACCTGTTTGAACTCTTACCATCAGGCAGAAGATACAGGGCTCTTAAAGCAAAAACAAACAGATTTAATAACAGTTTCTACTCAAGAGCCATTGCTGCCATGAATGCCTAGTTAAATGTGCAATATGTATGATGTATAGGTATGATGTGTGTATGGGTGTTTAATAAGAATGTGTTATTTATTGCCGTTGTTTTTATACTTGTTTTTTTAACCCTTTTGCACCTGGGACTGCGTCCAATTTCGTTGTGCTTGCGCAATGACAAATAAAGTCTAATCTAATCTAATCTTAAGAAGGTCTAAAGGTGCGTTCACACCAGACGCTACTTGTAGTACCTCGGCGATCACTCTCCATTCAAAGTCAATGCACAGCCGCGATGGGGCGGGGCTAACCCTCCCGCGATGCGACAGCCCCGTACAAGATGATCACTTCACTCGTTGCGCGATGTCCAAGTTAAAAAAAAGTTGGTCTATTCAGGCGATGTCGTGTGTGGCTGTGCAGCATCAGCCAATCAGCGATGTGTGTACGTGTGACGGTACCCAAGACAGACTGTTATTCATCCGGACTACAGGGCGGATGAGTTCCGTCTAGGCGGAACTAATCTCAGTGAGGACATTAGTTCCGCCTAGACGGACCGCGGTAAACTCACAGATACTGCTACTACAGGGCATCAGCTGCAGTGTTTTGTGTTTGAGTGAGTGAAAATGATACAGCTGGAATAATGTCCGCTCATACATCCTATTATGTGATATATGATGAAAAAATATAGCCAAAATGAGCGATTTTGCCCTATAAGGAGCTTCAGCACGGGACATAATCTCTGCAAAATCGCTCATTTCGGTTATATTTTTTCATCCATCGCCAGTGTTATCATAAAGTCAGCTCGTCTACCGTCTTCAGGTGGGTCAGCTGACCTGGTAAACAAACTTTTGATGATGTCATAGCCGCGCGACACAAAAGCACAGCTGACCTACTTTTAGCCGGCAGTGCTGAGCAACATGGCAGAATATTTATCTGATGCCGAAGAGTCAGACTACGACGACCTGTTTGAGTCTGAGTACACGGACGAGGAGCTCCATGAGAGAAGAATGGAGAGGGAGAGAGACGAACAGCTGGCTCGTGAACAACAAACAGGAGCACGTCCATGACTCAATGCTAACTGGTGTGCGCTTGTGGACAGTGTTCGCCTATAGCAACAGAAGAGGAGTGTGTTTGCTGCTCAGAGTGGGACTTGAAACCGGCTGACACGCGTATGGATCTATCCAGGAATATATGTCTGACTACTCTGGAGGATTTCTCTGCAATGACAAACCGGGCTGTGGTAGAGACGAGCGATTTTGCAGAGATTACGTCCCGCGCTGAAGCTCCGTTGCCGTGGCCCCTGCTAAGTGCGGCTACATCGGTTGGATCTAAATAACTTCTGAAGGACTCCGAGCTGCACGATGTTTGTCTGAGTGAGTATATGAGCATGCACAAACCTAAAAATAAGGTCCAGGTGTCAAAATACCGGAGTTTCCCTTTAACTCAGGTGTGAGAAAATATTGGCCTCTTTCTTTTTCAGACAGACATGCTCATCACAGAAATTGAACAATTTGGAGCATTCTCAGCCTGAGAACAAATAATGTGCACATTTCAAGTTGTTTTTCAGATTTTTTGCATCAGATGAGACTGGTTTATATATATCATTTTCTAGTTAACGATTAATGCATATTGCAGAATACAGGTACAAGTTTAACTTTACTTAAGTAATGGAGGATAAACCTACATTCACATTCTGTTCACATGATATCATGCCTAAAATAAAGAATGGGTGACATTACACTTCATTTGAATTACATGCAACATGTAACATTCTAGCTAATGAGTTTCTCCCTGTATCTACAGGTCCCTCATGACGTGACTGAGGAAAGATGATAATAAACCTCAAGAACACTCCAACATCCAAACATGGCATCCTCATCTCAGCAAAGCCTAAACATGATTAAAGGGACTCACAACTGGTTATTGAGGATGCCATGTTTGGATGTTGGAGTGTTCTTGAGGTTTATTATCATCTGAGACCTCAGTCACAAAATAACACAAAAAGTTATGAATAGATTTTGATGAAATTTTCAGGAAATGTTCAGCATGGGAAAAGGAAGAACTGATTTGATTTTGGTGTTGATCTGGAGCAGTGTCTGGCCGCCATGGCGAAAAATGTGATTTTTCTGAATAACTACTGAACTAACATAGATATCATTACAAATCAAATTGCTAATGTTACGTTTTCATGGTCAAGGAATCTAAATATTTATATGAAATAAAGGTAGACTAATATTTCTGGTAAAAATCACAATATGGGCAAAGACTGTCGAAGGTAGTTTTAGGCATGATATCATGTGAACAGAATGTGAATGTAGGTTTATCCTCCATTTACTTAAGTAAAGTTAAACTTGTACCTGTATTCTGCAATATGCATTAATCGTTAACTAGAAAATGAAATATAAACCAGTCTCATCTGATGCAAAAAGTCTGAAAAACAACTTGAAATGTGCACATTATTTGTTCTCAGGCTGAGAATGCTCCAAATTGTTCAATATCTGTGATGAGCATGTCTGTCTGAAAAAGAAAGAGGCCAATATTTTCTCACACCTGAGTTAATGATGAGGACATTTTCCAGAGAATTAAGATTTATGGAAAGCACTGTAAATCCTGTAACACTGTTCATTTTAGCACTAATTAAAACACTGTACATCTAAGCACTATCTAATTATCACCACTTACTGAGTACTTGGCCTGTACTTCTGAAGACAGAATAATTAAAATATAAATTAATGTTGTGATCGATGCAAAAAAAAAGAAATTTCAGGGTTTTATTTTTATCAGTTTTCCAAAATATTTGATTACTTGTGCAAAACTAAATGGCTAAATAATAATTAAGTTATCGTATTGAAGAAAACCTGGGTCAAAGCTTTCATTTGGTATAGCATGTGTTTAAGTCAAACAAAAATAAGGAATTTGCTGGGGCACTATATATAATCTGGGTGTCATGTATCGCTTCACACAAACTTTAAAAAAAATCATTTTGGTCCCTAATTTTTTTGTGTTAACATTCAAAATCATTTTCAGTTGGTTTATGGGCTTCAAAGTTGGTTTGGTTTGGTTGGGAATTTGGGGCTCATGAGCCATATCTGGCCCATGGAATAGATTGAATTAACATAATTTTTTCCTTGATGATAGACGCACACTGTCTTTTCCATTATTTTTCTCCTCTAGGAAATTAATTCAGTCATTTTTTTTGTTTAAACTTGCTAACAAACAAACAAACAAACAAAAAATACTGTAAAAAGAAATACCATAACTGATTAACCGGTGCAAATTATTTACGGAGGTTAATAAAGTGCACTTCAAAGCCCACTGACAGCCTGGTTTGTTCCCTCCAGAGTCTGCCCTCCCAGCTACTGCTCCAAATTTTCCAAATTTAAATTAATTTGTAGTAGCTTCATAAATTAGTTTGTGTATAGCAAGTTTCACTTGTCTTTTTCGCTGAGGGGACAGACTCTCGAGGGAAGAAACCAGGCTCTGGAGGAACAGTGCATCCTCTGATGGGGGAGTGGCCTTTTCGAGGGTTTTAATCAGTAGCTCCTCAATCCTCTTCTCTCTCTCTGTCTCCACCACCTGAGCCACTCTCCCTCTCCTCCTTTGTGTCACTGTAAAGACATTTGAACACCAAGACAAAAGCAAAACTATTGATTTCCTCATGACTGTTATGTATTTGAACTATTGGAAATTTAACAGAGTATTTCGAAATGGTTATAGTTTTACATACCACCTGTTCTTGCCACCACAGACCTGGAGGCTGGGGCAGCAGCAGCAGAAGGAGGACCAGCAGCTGTGCCCTCATCTTCACTGGAGGCTTGGGCTATTGTTGTGAGACAAATATTTAAAATGTGCAATAAAGAGCAATACAACACATAAATTTGTAACTTAGCCCTATATCATATATCATGTTTCATTTATTATAGGTTTGGCTGACATTATTCCAAGTGTATCCTTTTCGCTCATCCACCAACCTGATGGTCCTGCTTTCTCTGCTGACGGCCCTGCTGTTGCCTCCTCCTCGACCCCCTGAGCCATGTTGCTGTTTGTCTCCCTTGGAGCAGTAAACGGGTCGAGGAAGGACATGATCCCAGAGAACCTCCACCTTTTTCCCGGACCTCCCGCCGACCCCCTTCTGGTCTCCTCCTTCTTCTTTTTCTTTTCTCTTAAATAAACATCCCGCAAACCCTTCCAGCGCTTGCGGCAAACATCCACTGCAACAGACACTCACGCACGCGCACACACACCGACGGACAGAGAGGCCCGCTGACGTTATGTGCGCAAACAAGCGGGAAACTTTTCGAGGCTGAATGGGACTTGAAAAACGCAACGGATGTCCATTTAACTTACCAGAGAGCCCAACCTGTGCTGACACTTGCACCCAGGCCGCCTCTTTTGCAGCACGGTCTGGGTAGCGTGCTGCTGCGGGGTCAAAAATCACGGGGTGCGCGGAGACCGCTGTGATCAGTTTCTCCTCCATTGCTGCTGTGACTCCAGTGGAGGGCTGATTGACTGCTTGGCTGATTGGCTGCAGCGGCACATCCACGCGTGACGTCGCTGAAAAAGTTGAAATTTTTCTACTTTGGTGATGGAGCGCCACAACCTGGTCTCGCGTCCATGCGACCCCAGAAATCCCACCTGTAGTAACAGGGGCCCCGCCCCCACGTCTCCAAAGAGGCAACAAAGTCGCGCAGAGCACCCCGACCTTATCACCTAAGATCTCCTCGCGCGTTGTAGTGGCTGATCGTGGCTGTAGATTCATTTTGCATGGAGAGTGATCGCCGAGGTAGCACAAGTAGTGTGCGGTGTGAACGCACCGTAAGGCTGACTACAGAGCAACATGTGTGCAGCTAACTGCTTGGTTTGTTATCGCTTCTCCAACTTAATGTAGATCTGCTGTCCAGCGGAGATACATATGTTATATTCACCAGGGACACTGCAAACTTACATTGCCACCTACTGGCCTGGCATGCACACTACAGCTTTTTCAGTCATTCTCACAGATCCATGTGAACGTGCATCATTATCATACCGTGTCTATGTAAAGGCAAAGGCTTTCTGTTTCTGGTGGTGACGCTGTTGTGTAAACGGGCCCTCAGTAAGTATAACCTGCGATATAAATCAGCAACTTTCATGCTGGGAGGCAAGCACACTACCTGCTGCACTACCGTGCTGCCCTGAGACAGCTCCCTCCTTAGCTTTCTGTGGTCTATGTTCAGTGTGGTACACACCATGATACCAAACAGCACAGTGACCACTTTTCAGCCTTTAAATAGGCAGACTGACTGATTATCAGCTTGAAGACACCTGTGATGATAATTACAGGACACACCTTGGCATACTTGGCTGTTGTATGAGGTAAATACAGTCCTTCTGAGGAGTCTTAGACATAGTTTGGCATCTAATTTGTGCTGTTGTATCCAGAATCCCAGCTAAGATCCACTGGTCCCTCTCCATATGATCAATGATATAGCCCACAACTCAGACAGGAAGTAAGTAGGGTGGCTTCTACAAACTGTTTGGCATTGTGAAATTCTTTTTTTATTGGCTATTTAATTTATTCACAGAATATGGTTGCTGTTTTTGCTTCTCTGAGTACTCTTTAGTTCACTTTAGTTTCCTTTGGTCTCAGTTACATTCCTTTAGTTATTTTATCTGACTGGGTTTCAATTGTTCCGTAATTAATTTTGTTTTGTTCTTTTGGAGTTGGCATCCTTAGCTGAGGCAAGGGACCCCGGGTGAGGGCCCTCCACCTACTGCATGCGAGTTTTAGACACAGGGTCACACGTAGGCTACACCTAATTGTTTGAGGATTGTTGTGTGTGTTTCACTTAAGGGTGAGTAGATGGGCAGCACCCCCACACCTTCCTTAGTGTAGTTTGCCTCTCAGCTAGGGGCGTCCACTCAACATTTGGGTTCAGTTTTCTTTAAGCAAGCAGTCAAATTTTAGCTTGTTTTTATCCCTTCTTACTAGGCCTTTTTAAAAATAGTAATGTAATAATCATTTTAATTCACTTCTTTGGTTGTTTTTTTTTATTGCTTTAACAATTTTTTTTTCCTTTCAGCTTCAGTTTTTCCATTTGTTTGTTTGTTTTCTTTGATTACATAAAATAAAAGTATTATTTTTTTGGAACCACGTCTCCTGCCTCCTCAATATTTACCTGTGTGCCCTTGATTTCGGGTTGGTTCAGACTTAGTCTATTCATCTCCTGGGGCTTAAGTCCCTAGGTGGCGTTGTTGGTAATTTCTATTAGTACACCAAAACATCACTTTGCCACATTCGCAACACTTTTTTTATGCCCCTTACTTTCCCTCTGGGTATCCAGAGGCCCTCTGTGCAAAAGTGAAAGAATAAACTCTACGCCCTTATCTCAGGAAACACTCCTTTTAAGTCTACAATTACCTGTTACAGAACACAAGTTGAAGTCATTCTGAGTCATAATTCTTGATTAGCATGCATATATTTTCTGATGTTCTTAAAAGTATGGTTCCAGGCATTTATCTGCCTTTAGATATTAAAAAGGTTTGGTGAATATGAGCCCTCTGAATGTCCCAGACTCCTCTCAGTGACGGGAAGTCCAGCTCTTTTGGTGATCTTGTGATCTTTTGTTCCAGTTCTGGGATTAAGGTCAGGGTCAGGTTTTCCCATTTATTGTCCCATTCGGGAAATTTGTCTTTGGCGTTAAACTACATTTATTGCTTTACAGGACAGAGAGGATAATAAAAAAATGATCACATTACACATAAAACATTACTTAAAACAGGAATTATGAACATACACAGAGACACTGGACAAAGCGTCTGACTAATGTTATAAATCTGGATTTAAAGCTCAGTAAATGTCAGCTGTACTCACCAGTGTTCAGATGAAGCAGGAGAAAACTTCAGCCTGGTTTAGATTTACTCTTCAGTCAGAAACACAGTATCGACTGAGGTGCAGCTCTCACAGTTTACTTTCATTTCTCCAGAAATGAGATCGGATTTCCCCACTGAGCTCCACCTCCCTGCTGCTCCTCCTTAAAATAAATAACTCCAAATTCAACCAAAGTCAGGCTTAATCCCAGTCTTATTATTCTTGCTTGAACAATGAGGCCAGAAATCTGTTTATAAAGCCAGAATTGAATCAGATATGTGACACCTTAAAAAACATGTTTAATATATATACATGTATATATATATATATAGATATATATATGTGTGTGTGTGTGTGTGTGTGTGTATTTTATGCTGTTGTGCACCGAGGCGGACACAGGACATGAAATCATTTTATTGAGGAGAGAAAACATTTAAATTTCAATGTTACATGCCAGGCATGAAGCCAATAGCTGTAGAGGGTTTTTTTCTGTTTCTTTCTGTTCCTGGCTTTCTCCCCCTCCCTTCTTGTTGCCTCAGGTAGAGCCTGATTGAGCTACACCTGGAAAGCTGTGACCTGATTGCTCTGTGAGGCCAAAATGGAGGAGCTGACCACTGATAGGCTGACAAGGCTATAAAAAGGAGAGGTTTCCTGGAGCTCTTCCGCTTTTGTTCTGAGACTGAGGCTGAGATGGGTCATGTTGCTTTGCTCCACTTGCTGCATGCAGATTGTGGTGGTGGGAGGTAGAGGCCTTTAGGTAAGTTGGGGTACCCTCTACATGCTGCACTTAGGAAAAACAATTGTTAGACACACCAGGTTAGTTTGGTTGGTGCCACCCCCTGTATTTATATTGATTTAAGCTTGTTTTATTAGTTTAATGCTAGGCTTTTTGTTTGTTGTTTTGAGATAAAGATTAGATTAAAATAGGTTGATTTTATTGTATTTTTGGGTTTTATTTGGCACAACCTTCTTGCCCTATCCTCCCCCCCACATTGTGAAAACCTATGTTGTTAATTTGTGTTGAAATAAAAAGGAATCTTTGAGTTTTTGCGCTTTCACTCTGACTCCTGTCAATTTATTTTAGGTTGTCGTGTTATCCTTCTTTTGGTTTTACAAAAGGGTCGTAATAAAACACTTTCCACAGAATTTGCTTGCGGTTGACTTCAGCATGTTATCCTGTTCAGTGTGTTTTTAGATGACTGTTAAAAAAATGAGTTACAGGTATTGTTCGTCACAAAGTTCTTTACCAAGTCACTATTTCTTTCTTTCAATATTTTCTTTCTCGACATTTTTATAGAATAGAATTGAAACTGAAATTGAATATTGGTCTGTATTGTGAGATGAAAGGCCATATGTGATCCATGGGCTGCAACTTTCCCATCCCTGACATATGGATGTGTGTACAGTGTTACAGTTTTTATCAACAAGAAAACTAGACAGTTACTATAACAAAAGAAGACAAGAAAACAAAGAAAAACTCTAAACAAACTGACTTTTTCGTCAACAAATAAAAACTAAAATGTCTGAAAGACTTAATCCAATTAGACCTAATTTAGTCATGAAGACAGTAGAGACAAGTCAGAGACTACTTTGGTTGTGTGGAAGGGTTGGATGAGTTCAGTTAACATGAACTAAAACTTGACTAAAATCAAAACAATGTAGATGTTCTGCCTTTTTCTGCCCTTTTTGTCAAAGCATTTCATAAACATGTTTTCAGAGGTGCTCTGTAAATAAAAACTATTCTGACTAAAGTATGACTGTTTTGGGCAAAAGACTAAGTTTAATTAATTTAAAAGTGCTGTCACCATCAGTACAGATAAAGTATACAGACATTTTTATGGTTTATTAGAGCACTTTTGTGACGTCATATGCATTTTATTTTGAAAATCGTAACCGGAAATCACTTAATTTATGTTGCCCCAACTTTATGTTGGAGGAAGCGGCTGTCGGACCCAAACTTCTGCAGTTATGTCGTCTTTTATCCGGTGACCGAGGTTCTCTGAGGGAAGACGGAGGCCTGCCTGTCCGCCTGAGGCTCTCCGTGCTGCGGCCTGCCCTGTTAGCCGACCCCGCTCTCTTTAAACAGCCTCCGTTAGCCTGCGGATGCTAACTCCAGCTAGCCTGAAGCTACCGTGGCTCCGTAACCGAGGAGACAGACCGACGAGCTGCCGTTTCCCCGCTGTTCTGCCCGGCCACCGGCTCCCGGAGGGATGTGGAGGGTCACCGTCCAGGCGTTCGCGGTCCTGCTGTCGGCCTGGTTCTTCGGAAACTTCGTGCTCGGCTGGTTCCGACAAAATGCCGTAAAAACCCGAACGGAGCAGAGAGAGCAGCCGAGCGGAGCCGCGTCCAGCTCGGAGCAGAGCTGCTTCTGCCATGTAAGTGTAGAGGGAAGGGGGCACGGAGAGGGGGTCTAGGGCTTTATTTAGGCTTTAATTATGGTTTTATTAGGCTTTAAATCATTTTACTACAGCCACAGCTCCGGAGTCTTCTAGCATGTTCTACTGTCTACTCACTGTGACGTCACAATGTGATGTAAGGTAGCATCAACACCATCTCCTGTGATTTCCAATCTGAGCAGCAGCTGCACATCAGATCAGTTTATCAGGGCTTTAGTGGCATGAAAGTGGACAAAACTTTATATTTAAATTAAAGATTAAAAATATAAAATATCTGAAATAAAAGGAAATAGTTCCTGGTGTTTGTAAAATGAGTAATATTATTAGGAGAAAGGTTAAAAAAATGAAATAAAAATCAGAAATCTGAGTTTATTCTTTGAAATCTGGGAGTTGAATCATAATTCTGAACACTTGCTTAATCCTGGATTAAATTTAGAGTTAGGATCTTCAGATTATTCTGATCTTGATCTCATTGTGAAGTCATAATAAGAGTTTTGACTTCATCTCATAAATCTGATGATTAATTCTGAATTTTACATTCTGGGATTAAAATCAAAGTGATGATTTTCTTTAATCTTAGACTTCCAAGTTAAAATTTAGATTTTTTTTTTTTAGATAAAAGTTAGACTTTAACGTATAAAGCAAGAATTCTGATTTTAATGTGGGATTTCTGAAATAGAGCGGAAACCTGAAGTCAAACCATTGACTCTATTTTGAGAAAAATTATCTGAATTATTGCAACTGCAGATTCAATCGAAGTCAGACTTAATCCTAATCTTATAAATGTTGTTTTAAATTTACAGTGAGGTCAGAAAAATCTAGGAGCTAAATCAGCTGTCTGACAGTGTTTTGGGTTTAAAAATGAAATAAAAATTGCTGATTGGATATATATGTGTGTGTATATATATATATGTATATATATATATATATATATATATATATATATATATATATATATCTTCAGCTATTTCAAATGTAAACTTCAGTCTACAATAGACATCAATAAAAGTTGCCTCATATCCAGTTTTATTTTATCTGTTCAGACTCCATAAAAGAAAACAAGCTTTTATTTATTGACCTACTTTTTTCCTTTGTTTGAACAACAACAAAAAAACATTTATACTAAAGATGCTCTCACTAACAAGTGAAAATCTTATGAGCATTGCCTGTGTTTTTAATTATGACAGTCCTCAAAATTGTCACACTTCCTGTGAAATTGTTGATTTTTTTTTCCATATTTATTGCTTTTATTGCATTAATCTTTTCTAGAATCTGTTTCTATTGTGATGTGTGCAGCTGACTTCGTGTCTTGTATATAAAAGTCTAATTGTTTGCAAATTATTTGGTTAAAAATAGACTATATAATATTTACAGACGATATATTGGTTGTACATATCACTTGTAATAACAGCAAAATATACAAACTCCATGTTGCTGCATCTTATCACTGCATGGGCACATTAAATTATCAAAAGTTTATTTTTGTTCAAGAGTTACATGTTTATTTTGTTTTACATCAGTTCCTCCCATTAATAGATTCTCAAATTAAAAACAAACAGTCCATTTTGTACAGTAAAGACTTTGTGCTCTAGGGCAAAATATTGATATCAGAAATATGGGCACATTGAAAAAGTAAACAGTTAATGACTTTAGAAATCTTTTTGCTCTTTCTGTCTCTCTTGTTTTAATTTTGGCCGCTTTGTTTGTAAGTGGATTAAGCAGAGATGTTCTGCTCGTTATGTTATGCAGATAATAATTAACCATTAAAATAGAGCTGCAACTATCGAGTATTTTTGGAATCGAGTACTCTGTTGATTATTTCTTCGAGTACTCGAGTACTCTAACAAAATATACTTTTTTGTTTTCAAACAAATAAATCAATTGTATACAATGCAACATGTTAGGGCTTTCAAATTGAGCAACCAAATGCCGTTTATTCCTCAGAAAAGGGTTTTTATTTTAACAACTTTCAAAGTTTAAACCAGTACTGGCTTAAAACAAAGCCAATACAATACTGATTTACAAAGCAGTAATATAATTCTGCAGTTATATTTGTGAAGTGTGTTCTGGAGGGCATTGTGTAGTTTGGATTGAAATCCTTGATCATGTTCTTAAATCCTGTGTCCTCCACCATGGAAAGAGGACACATGTCTGTGATGAGCATATTTAAAATGCTGTAATAGTAATAGTTGCAGCCCTAACGATGTGCTATCATGCTAAGCTATGTGCTAAGCTCACTCTGTTTGACATCAGTCACACTGCACTGTGTTTTCTTTTCGTCCCTTCTTGTAGTGACCACACACTTGGGACACTCTCTGCCATTTCTTCTGTGGACTCTCTCCTTTCTGTTCCTCTCTTTTCTCTTCCTTCATGATTTTACAAGCAGCGCAGCAGCGGAGGTAGCAGGCGCGTTGTGCCACAGAAATGACCGTCCGTGTCAAACATTGTGCACTGTATAGTAGTCCAGATATATATTTATATGTATAATTATATATTAAACGAGGCTTCGAGGCACAAAATTTAATTCGAGGATATTTTGTAATCGAGTACTCACGAATATTCGAGGAATCGTTTCAGCCCTACATTAAAATAACCTAAAAACTGGATTACTGTAGAGTTTAGGGTCACAAACTAAAAAAGTTGTCACCCCCAAGACGCCTATATTCCAATCTTTGTTTACATTTTGTCTTATTAATATTGTTAAATAAGTACATTCATAATGACACGACATAGTCTAATAATGTTTTAATTTAGTGCAGGGATCATCAACTAAATATGTACCAGTGTGAAGTGTTTTTCTTGGCTTTTGGGGGCAGATTTAAGAGAAAAGTGATAAAAGATATATTTTGGTCCAGTTAAGCTGGATTTCTGTCGAACATAAAAGTATTACATTTTAAACTGTTAAAGTCAAAATTGTTTTTACGGTTTCAAGATTCTGATTTTGATTTTATATTTGCATCTTTTATCCTAAATATTTTAGACTTAAGTGTAATCCTGAGTTGAAATTAATAATCCTGATTTAAGGCTCATACCAAGTCTCATCCCAGAATTCAGACTTTGTCGTTCTGATCTCGACATAGAGTAATGACTTTAATCTCTAAATTTGAACGTTCACCTACCTCAGACTTTTATAATTTTGCTGAGTTAAATCTCAGCATTTTAATTGTCATCTTTTAATTCTGACTTTGAACTCAGTTTTCTGTGATTAAATCATAAAATCTGACTTTGATTTCATAAGGACTATAATCTGATTTTTATATCATATATTCTGAATTTAATTTTAGAGTTCTGTCACAGACATATAAAAAGTAAAATCTCTAAAATACTTCCTTTGTAATCACATGCTTTAAGTTGGTGATCATTGAAGTAATGTAACCTGTAAGAAATAGATAAATTCAAGTATCCAGTATCTATTAAATGATATAAGTGCAGGGTTTGACTGGATTAATTACAATAAAATGTAAAAGTTGGATTTAAAATGTTTTTTTCTTGACATGTTTAACATTATACATCTGTTATTTTAAAATGTGATTGTTTTGTTACTCTGCAGGCTTGTAGACATATTCATCCTTTAATGCAAAGCGTGTTTTTACTTTAGCAATCGTCAAACAAGGTTTAAAAATACTTATAAAACTAATATCTTATGTTCTAATTATTAGATATCACTGTTTTAGACTGTTTACTACAGATAATTTATCTACTGGACACCTAATTTTGCATTTGTATCTATTTTTAAATACATTTGAATAGCTTTTTATAAGCTAGCTTGTTCTTATGTATTTTATTTGTAATTTATGAGATGGTCGACACAAATTTTCCAAATAAAATGAAGTGTTTTACATTTCTCCGCTTATATTTTCCCATAAATATGATCTCTTCGGCGACCCCTGTCTGTAAAAGTGTCTTTAAAGTGGACTGTGGTCGAGGAGAAGCTCAAAAACCTCGGCTGTAACGTCCTAAACTCGAACACGGAGGAGTTTTTCTCAGGCTTACCGCTGCCGTTTCCCCACTCAGAAGAAAAGCGTGGTGTAACCTGATTGGCTGCGGCGAAGTTCCCGCCTTCTGACGTCCCCTGGGGCTTGTAGTCTTTTCCGCCGTAGCTGTTATCGCTCTGAACGGGAGAGAGACTACAGGCCGTCATGAGGGGGGCGGGGCCTAGTTTGACAGCTCGTTGTTTGGGGCCGGGCCACGGGCTGGCATGGTGACGGAGTGTATGTGGAGCGCTGGCCCGCAGACAGAGCTGCTGCTGGGACACATGAGGACATTAAGGGGCATTAAAACGAATTAACAACAAACTGATAGAAATTAGAAAGATTATTAAAGAAGAGCAGCATGTTGAGATGGATCTGCATCTTTATTTCCTTCCTGGCTCTGCGAGGACTGCTGCACTCTGAGGTCAGCTGTGTGTCATATGCTGTTTTGTTTTTATTATTATAATTATTATTATTATTTTACCTAGTTTAGTTTGTTTACATACAATAATACTCAAAATTTAAGAATGATCCTATGGTATAAAAGCCTATTTTTCAAACTTTCATTGTGTGTAAAGTAACCATATGCTTGATAATTTGACTATGTTTTTTTATATAGTAATGTTTAACAGATTCTTAAAAAGACAATACTGCTTCATCAGTTAAGTCTGCAAAGTTTAATTAAAAAATAAACCATATAGTGCTTTTACCATAGTTTATCAATTTACCCTGTTTGTTAGAGATTTTCTTTTTTAAAATCAGATACTTTTAGGAAAATAAAGTCTAAGTTTTCAGGAAAATAGCCATACTTTGGTATTTTACAAAGCCATTAGCTTCAAAGTGATATTATTTCTGATATTATACTTATAGACCTTAGAGCAAGGTTGGGAAACTGGGGGCCTTAGGGCCATTTGCGGCCCTCCACCACACTCAGTGTGGCGCACGAATCATTTTCAAAGAAAAACTTGCATTATAATTATGAAAAAAAATAAAAACGGCTAGATTTGATAAAATGACAATCAAATTAGGGTAGATATAGACTGCAAGCATATGTTTGGTTTTTTGCAAGTCATGAAAGAACTTACTTTGCTATAATTGTGTCTCTAAATATCTTTAATGAGGCATTAAAATATATTATATAGTGTAAATAAAATCTATTTATGAAAACAGGGGTAAATATAACATATTTATGCTTTAAAAACTGACAAATATTCATTTTTATTGCATTAAAGAGAAGCTTAAAATTAATTAAAATTGGCTTTAGTTATATTTCATTAAGTTGTGAACTTTTAATTGTGTTTTGGTTAAAATATATTAAAATATATATATAAATATATATATTAAGGATGTAACAATATGAAAATTCTATATCACGGTTATTGTGACCAAAATTATCACAGTTATCATTTTTAACGCGGTATAGTTGCAGTGTGCTCAAAATATTCAAAAAGTACTTTTACACAAAATTGAAATCATTTAATCCCTTTTATATTATAATCATAGCACTTCTTTTTTGTCCTTTATGTCAATAAATGTGGCAATGTGGTACATATGCCACAAAAGAACGGCAAGAACTCACTCCAGAAGGATACTAATGCTGTTAATTACAAGTTTTATACATTATTTAGACAGAAAATACAGATAATCACCTGTTATTCACTCAGGTATGGCTCACTGAATCCTCTCTCTCTCTTCTCTCTACCTCTACGGCTCGGTCAGCTCATTTACTCGAGGAGTTATGGCAGTTTTAACCGTGCACGTCTTTTTCTTTTGGCGGAGCTTCATGTTTAGACAGGGAGACTGCCTACTATCAGTTTCCCCTTGGCATCCTTGTAATATCCAAAACTCAACCAGACTTCAGAGTCCGTTTCGAGAGGAAAAACCACCACTGTAGTGTCTCTAACTTACGGTACAACGGTAATTTTAGTAGGACACGGTAATGATTACCGTGGGAAATTTTACTGCGGTTTACCATTTTACCGGTAACCGTTACATCCCTAATATATATATTTAAAAATAGATGTAGTTTTTAGAGCTCCAGTGCTTTTTAAATAATACAAAATAATATTAATTAAATAAACTGAGTGTTATGGGGAGTGTGTTAAGTTTTGGCAGGACTGAAACATCATCAAGGTGATTACCTGGTAGTGAAATTAAAGCTCCTCTCTGCAAACAGGCGGTGTTAACAGCTCCACCTTTAATAACTCTGTTTACCAAAGGCTGTCGTGCTCTCAGATTTACATGCTCATGGGTGTCGAGTTTCACCGCAGGTCAAACAGAAGTCTGAGGTGGGGAGGTGAAAAGAAAATAAACAATTAACATGTCAATATATCCTCAAATGATGTGTTTAGACGTGTTTTACAGCCTACATGTGGAGCAGCAGCTGTTCAACACACTGGAAAAATCAGTGATGATGTTTAAAAAGAGGCAGAAAAATTATATTAACGTTGAGATACCTGGATCAAAAGACCACTTACTTTTAAATGAGTGGCATTTACAAAACATTTGTCCAGAAATGGAAAACACAGGTGAAAACATTAGATTCTTCAAGTTTCTGAGGGTACCCGAAAGCATCACTAGTAACGTCAATAACATATCGACAAAGCAGAAGAAAACTGGCGAATTTCAACAACATTGCTTTAATTCTCATGTCTTAGTTGAAACAAAAAAAAACTGTACAAACAAAAAAATCTACACCTCTTACTCCGTTCAAAAAGACCTGAACGATTCACAGACTTCCTGAATTCGCGTTCAAAAAAATCTTTGAATTTTCGGCCTTGAAGACGTGTTACAGGGCCAACTTTTCCCAGCAAACTGTCGTTTTTTCAAAGGAAAGATGCTTTACAGATTGTCCCTGCTGTAGACTGTAAATTAATTATATGGATGTAATTAATATTAGGGCTGAAAAATTAATTGCAAATTACATTAAATCGCAATATGGCTTGTTGCAACAGAAGGTTCAATTATTTTAAAATGTGTTGAACATTTTGGCATTGTGATGCAGTTTTTTTGCAGTTTCATGCCTTTTTTTTACCTCTATCCATACACTTTTTTTCCCCCACTTTTGGACCATTTTTACCTTTTTTAACCCCGTTTTCACAACTTTATGCCTATTTTGCCACTTTGGGATTTTTTGCCAATTTTTTCCCAGTTTTTACAATTTCATACCTATTTTGCTTCTGTTCTTCACTTCTCCACTTTTTCTCAAATCTTTTATCCTTAGATTAATTTAATGTCATATTGGTTTTACTATAAAAAGATCTACTGCTTATGTTTGTTTAAGAATACATAAGATGAGGAACATTAAAACAATGGCAGAGTAAATCGCAATATTCGGGGAAAAAAATCACAGTTAGATTATTTTTTCAAATTGTTCAGCCCTAGTTAACATTAATAATCTAATAAATATTACTGGTAATTAATATTTAGATTTTTTTCAATTTTATTTTTATTGGCCTTTTTTCTTTTTTTGAATGATTTTTAGCTTTTAAGCTTTGTTACACTGCATGCAGACATTCTTGAGTTACATCAGCCTATAGCCATGATTGTTCTGAATCTATAAAGATGCTGGACTTCATATTGAAGACAAAAAAGAGACCACAGGGAGTAAAAAATGAAAGAAGTAAAAACAGCCTGGAATTTAAAACATAAAACAAGATTTCAGAAAGTGTCTGTCCGTTTGTTCCTCTGTTAGCAACATAACTCAAAAAGTTATGGACGGATTTCAATGAAATTTTCAGGAATTTTCAGGGATTTTGGGAGTGATCCGGATCACCATCTGGATCCTGGAATTTTTTAAAGAATTCTTTAACATTGAGAGATAGAACTATTTTTGGCGTTTGTGCATATTTGTATGTTTTCATGGTCAAGGAATCTAAATATTTAGATGAAATAAAGGTAGGACTAATGTTTATGGTGATAATCACAATATGGGTGAGGACTGTGGTGGTGGAGGAGGTCTGTGCTTTTCTAGTGATTGTTTTTTTACTTGAAAACATTTTTCCTTTTTCCAATATTATCCCAAAAATTTAGCTTTTTTTAAGTCATTATGTTATCCACGTTAGCTTTTTAAACCTTTATTCCCACTCCAAGAAATTATTTTATTTGTTTGTAGTTCTCTCTGTTCCCTGAAATGTTAACGGAATCAAACAATGATTGATTTGTCCTGTTTTTAAAACATTAAATATCCTTGACTCTGCAGCTGACCGGCGTCCTGGACGACTGCTTCTGCGACGTGGAGAGCATCGACGTCTTCAACAACTACAAGATCTACCCTCGGATCAAGAGGCTGACGGAGAAGGACTACTTCAGATACTACAGGGTGAGAGCTGCAGGTCTTTAGATCATGACACCTGTGATTACACCTGTGGTTACCTATAATTTACACCTGCACCGGGCTGCAGCTCAAACTGACCCACTCATCAACCCGCCTGCAGCTTTGGCTGATAAAAACTCCTCTCTGCTGTTTTAGTCCTTAACTATGTTTAACTAGAGTCATCTTTTTAAATTTTATTTATTTATTTATTTATTTTAATGAAAGAAAGGGAGTGCACAGTATTATCAGACCAATGTCTGTACTGGCAGATATTTATAAGTAGATTATTATTGTCAGCAGATAGTTTTTAGATGTAGATTTGTTGAACTGGAGGGATATTAATCTCCTTTAGCTGTACATTACAAATAAACAACATTCTCCTCACAAACAGATAAAACAGAAAACAGCATGCAGTCAACATAACAGTGAAAGACAGTAATTGAATGAATGAATAAATATTTATTTTGAAAATGTAAAAAAAATTAATAATAGATTTTTTTTTCAGACAAACAAAACATTAGTACAGTGGAAATTCAGCAGTTTTAGCAAACAATCCAAAAACAAATATAAACAAACTGTTAAAGTCACAGTTTAACTTGTATAACATTTCAAAAAGGAGTAAAATGAAGTAAAACTTTTTAATTTCCAACCTTTCTCCATTGATGAATAATGAAAAGTACCCAAATAAAGAATTTGAATTCTAGGATATTATAAAATTGTAGTGCATGACTAATCAAATGAATACACTAAGAAGTGAAGATTTGTAAATCCACATTTTTATTGGTGACTAAATCAAACCAAAGTCAGGGCAACTTGTCCAGAAAATTCTAAACTCAATCAGACAACTCAAATTACACTTTAAGTGTGTTTCATAAATCAAATTCAAAATGATAATCCTGATGGATTATTAAAGAATGTAGTACAAATATAGATAAATAAATACAAAAATAAAATCAGACTTAAGTCTTAAATATGCCATTCCTGTTGTCACCTGGGCTTTGTTTGGTTTGACTAGAGACGCATGTGTGAAGTGACACGTGCCACTGCCATGTACAGGTCCTCCAGCTGGACAATATTAAAATGTTTGTGTGCTATGATTAATCTGTGATTAATTTTTATAACGCATTAATCTGTGGTGTAATTAATCTAATGAATGCACTAAAGTGATATATATTCACACATATACACATGTATATACATAAACATATACATACATTCATCCATACATAAATATGCATATACACACATATACATATCACAGTTAACTAGAGCAACACAATGAAATAAAATAGAATAAAGTGGTTGGATTGAAACAGCTGGTGTAATGCAGTGTAATGCATGATGACAAAGAGATAATAGGACAGTAGGTAGATAATACATTTACAGATACTTAGATCAATTTAAGACTGTTGAAGGTTAACAACATCACATCAGGAAGATAGAAAAGAAGAGGGCAGGTAGAGGACTGGTAAAAGAGAAAAAAATCAATAAATAAAATACTAATAAAAAATTAGGGCTGGGTGATATGGCCTAGAAATAAAATTGTAAATTGTAAAGTCTGGGTCATAAAAGGTTGATTATGTAGTATAAACGTAGGCAGGTTTGTCTACATAAACACTAAAAGGCTGAAGTATTTTTACAGTATTAGCATGAAACTCTCTGATCAATATTTAATCTACTTAAATAACAAATACAAGCCTGTAAAAGTGCTTGTGCAAACCCTACAAGGCCGACCATCATGAAAATTGTAATCTCGATTTTTGATTTTTTTAAATCTTCTGCAGAAAATAATTGGAATTAATCTATTTAATCGATTTTTTGCCCAGCTCTAGTACAAATAATAAATAAATCAATACATGAAATAAAATGAAATAAAAATAATGATAATAAAAGCTGAGTTTATCAAAACAAGAAAAGAGTAAAAACAGGACTAAAACAATATTTCCTTAGTTTCAGTCCAGTGTTCTGATGTAAAAATCTAAAAGGAAGAACAGCAGATATCATCTCAAACATCAGATTTATTACTGAGTGATTGTTTCCTCTTTTACTTTGAGGAACTGTCTTTTCCTCTGAGCCTCCACTTCCTCATTTCGTTCTCTGGTTGGAAATCCATTTTCAGTGGAGAATAAACCTCCTCTGTGTTTGTAGACTCAGCCTTGGCGTTTCTTTTCCCTCGTCTCTCTCGTGAGGACACTCCCTGTTTCGATGCTCCACGCTCGTCACAAACAAAAGAAACCCGTCGGTGCAGATGCTTCGCTCTGCGCTCCGAGTCCTGCAGAGAGAAAAGAAACAGCAGTTTGATCACTCACTCTTTTTTAGCCTCCATTAGTCAGTGTGTTACACAACAGGAAGTATTCGTGCAGCACCAGTCAGTCAACGTTTACTGAGAAAAAGAAGATCATTTTAGAGCTCATCTGTCATTCTGACGAGGGCTCAACGATTTAAAAAATAATCTAATTGAGATTTTTTTCCCCATTATTGTGATTTACTCTGTGATTGTTTTAATGTTCCTCATCTTATGTATTCTTAAACAAACATAAGCAGTAGATCTTTTTATAGTAAAACCAATATGACCTTAAATTAATCTAAGGATAAAAGATTTGAGAAAAAGAGGAGAAGTGAAGAACAGAAGCAAAATAGGTATGAAATTGCAAAAACTGCCTAAAAATGGAAGGACTTCTTCTACACCGCTGAAGTGTCTGTAAGCAGGTCAACACACAAGAAAAGTGAAATTACAATTAGATCTTTTCCTGAAATCCTGATTTTAATTCTTCTGTTTGTCTCCGTCCTCTGCAGGTGAATCTGAAGCGACCTTGTCCTTTCTGGCCCGATGACGGACATTGTGCCATCAAGGACTGCCACGTGGAGCCTTGTCCTGAGGTCAGACCATCTGAACTAGGGCTGGGAAAGTGTCTATCTCAACATGTTTTTAAACTAAATCTCAGTATTCAGTAAACATCTTAATCTATTTTTCCATAAAGAAATAATTAAGACTACAGATGAAACCAGTCACACCTGTTGAGCTTCGTAAAGAGAGGTCAGGATGGTAAAACAGGAACATAGAGAGCTTTAAAATTAATTTACTATAACTGGTGTTAAATTAATTTTAACTTAAACCCGTCTCAGGGGAACGTGCATAACATATTAAGGGAGAAAAAAAGAGACGTCACTTCTCGCTCCCCAAAACCAAACACTAGACGAGAAATCTAAAATCACAGTTTTATGACAAACTATGGAAGAGTATAAGGGCCATGTTGGATCAAAGTCGAGATTAAAGTCAAAATTTTGAGATTGAAGTTGAAACACTTCATATGTCGATTTTATTCTTGTTTTTTGACTTTTTTTTCGCTACATTTTAACTTTAATCTCATCACTTTGACTTTTATCACAAAATTGTATTTCAACTTTATATTCATCATTTCAACATTTATCTGAAAATTTCGACTTTATATTCGTCATTTGACTTTCTCAGAAAACTTTCTACTTTATTTTCTTCATTTTGACTTTAATCTGAAAGTTTCGACTTTATGTTCATCATTTCAACTTTTATTAGAAAATTTTGACTTGATTTCAAATTTCATCTGAAAATTTCAACTTTATATTCGTCATTTAAACTTTTATCAGAGAATTTCAACCTTATTTTCGTCATTTCGACTTTTGTCTGAAAATTTCAACTTTATATTCGTCATTTAAACTTTTATCAGAAAAATGCAACCTTATTTTCGTCCTTTTAACTTTTATCTGAACATTTCGACTACACATTCGTCATTTCGACTTTTATCTCTATCTGCCAATAATCATATTTTCCATCTAAAATGGCCCTAATGCTCTTCCGTACAAAACCAAGGTAAAAATGTATGTACAAAACAAATTGGTACAAAAACAAAAGCTTCCACTCAAACTAAGAATCTACCCCAAAAAACTAAATAATAGCTAAAAGCTGTTGTTACTATTACCATCATTATTATTTTAAAAACTTTACTTAACCATTGACTGATATGATTAATGTATAATCTAAAATTTATCCAAAGCATTTTTGTGCCTTTGTCAAAGATTTGATTGCTACTTTATTCACAAACATTTCTGCATTTTCTAATTGATTTTTGTTCCAAATATTTGTGCATTTTTATGTCATCACAATCCACTGTTAGCTTTCTAAACCTTTAAATCCCACATAAAAAAATATCTGTTTTGTGGTTTCTTTTTAGTTCCGTGTGAACTCTTAGGTGTTAACGAAATCAATCAATGATTTGATTTGTTCTGTTTTAAAATGTTAAACATCCCTAAACTTATTGATGACCTCTCCCAAACAGTTAAGCTGAGAGTTAAAGGGTGAAACAAAAGATGATTGTAAAGTACAGAGCTGTGGTGCGAGCACAAAATGTGTCCCAGATTTTGGATACCTGTGAGTTTATTCTTGTTTCATATTGATCGAACGGAAGCTGAGAAAATCTGAGAAAATATGAATTTAAAAAGGGAAGTTGAAATAATTCAAGGCTACAGCCTACACCTTTTTGGGTTTGTTTTGTTATTTTGTTTTTATTTTGTTGATTGGTTTAATGTTTGTAAGTGAAATTTAAAGTAATCGAAATAAACTAAACTAAAATCTATAAGATATTGTCCTACCCCAGATATATTAAAACACATCGACTTATTTTAAAAACTCGATATATCGCCTAACTTAACACAAGTGTAAGATGTGTCGCAGCCTGCTTTCCACACCGTTAACATTAAATATAAAATTATGTGCCATTGAAAACTACAGGTGGGGAAAGAGGTGGTTGTGTTTTTTATTTAAAGACTTGCTGTGAGTTGTTAAAAGTGAAAGTAAAACAGAGATTAGTGAACCCTGGTTAGAGATAAATTAACCCACACGTAGTTTAACATCATTAGTTTACTGTATCCCTGTTTTATTTGGTAATTTTGTTGTTTATTGTGTTTACAGAGTAAGATCCCTGTGGGCATCAAGTCTGGAAACTACAACAAGGTGAGACTTTCTCATTTTTCTCTTTTGTTTTCGTTGCCGTGGTTACAGTCAGACTGCAGCACCTGCTTTAGTCCAGGTGTTGTTTATCATGATAATTATAAATACTGATAATTTGTCTTATTGTCTCTAGGGCTGTCACAATAACACATTTTGCTGAATGATGATTGTCCAAAAATTATTGCTGATGAACAATAGGGCTGGGTTAAAAAAATCATTTTAATCGATTTTCCTTTAACTGGTTCACAATCGATCCATAAAATCCAAAAATCGATCTTTTAACGTGGGTAGTTTTTTATTCATTGGACAGTCTGAGAAGCAGCCTGTGGTTTCAACCCTGCTAGTCTCACGTTTAGCTCTGCTTTCCACTGAACAAGATCCCATGAGATGTTACTGCAAGCAGTTAAAAAAACATGGAGGAAGCGAGTAGGGGCACCACCGGAGAGTTTAAGAGTTGACGTTTGGACATTTCAGATTTAACAAGCATGAAAGAAAAGACAACTTGGACAAAAAAACAAGTAACTTGCAGAATATGCATTAATGTTTATCATTAATATGTGATTAATGTAACTGCTTTGGTTCGGTTCTTAATGTAAAAAACAGTTTTAATAATGTACCAGGTCAAAAAGTCATTTACAGCATTATTTTTACAGAGATAACCCAGACTGAACAAATATCAAATCCATCCAGAAAAATTCTGAATCAATACCCAGCCCTAAAAAACAGTATTATTGTCAACATTACTTTGAAACATCATTTTTTCATTAATGTTATTATAATCTATGTTATAATAAAGTGAGTACACCATGGCAAAAACAATGAACTTTAATTTCTTAAAAGTATTTAACTGTAATTGGAAGGTCAAGAGCTTTTAAATAAAATAAATTAAAAAATATAATTAAACAAAAAAAAAGGGAAAAAAGACAATGGAAATGAAATGGATTCTCTTTTGGGAAAAATTGCATGCAAATAAAAATCATTAAACTAATCAAAAACAATAAAAAATACACCCTGTCTTTGTAGAGCAAAAAAAAAACAAAATCCATAAAAACACACACAACAATAAAAACAAATAAAATATAGTTCATACAATTTCTGAATTGTTTGACATGTACGTTCTCCCAGTCAATTCGTACTTTCTGTCAAACGTTTGTAACATTTCTGGAAATGCAGGCTTTGATTTTGCAATTTAGTGAACGACACTGTCTGTGAGCGCACCATTTTCTGCTGTTTTATTTATATTTAATTTGCCAACCAAACGCCTCAGTAAGTGCTGACTGTCAGGACGAAGGCTCCGCTGCACCTCCCCTTCTTCGTCGTCACTTCTTTCATACAAATTCGACATATCAGCTCGTCGGTGTTCATGAGCTCACAGCTTGTTCATTCTGTTTAAAACCAAAATGTTCCCACACTGGGGCTGTGGCAGCCGGCTTAGGAACCGTCGCTTTCATGCCATCATTCACAGTGTTTGTTTCCTTATTACTCCTCATGACGCTCACTTTAGCTCTCTGTGTGTGTTTGCGTGAGCGGCCCTGCCTCTCCCTCAAAAATTGAATGAATGACAGATGCTCACTCTGCTATAAATCTGCTAAATCCGCTATTGAACCAACGCACCCAGGCGTTGAGAAAGATGCACAGAGTGAGCCATCTTCTCATCCAGCCTGTTTGGTAGAAAGAGAGGATGGAAACAAACACGCATGCACGTGTCAATTAATTGAGGCCAGCAAACTTACCGAGGACGTTTTTATTTATCGTTTGGTTAATTGATTTATTGACTATAGTGACAGGCCTTATTGTCTCACATTATAAACACACTTACTTAAAGGTTTCTGCTTCAGTTTTTCACTTTTGCCCGACACTAGGACAGGAGAGTTCATTCAAATCAATGCAAATGTTCACTTGTCACAGCAGCACAGATATTAAAATTCACTGATTTACATGTTTTATTATTCAAGCTGACATTTCACAGCAGCTCCAACTTTTTTATCCTGAGAGAGTTTAATCAAATATGTAACAGAGAGAAGCTTTTAAAGTCATTTATTAAAGATTTTTCCACCCCAGTACAGCTGGACAGCTTCTTAACCGACCAAAGAATCACAAGTAAGGCTGTGAAGTTTATAGTTTTTCAGATCAAAATCACAATTTCAGACAACACAATCATGTGATCATCAAAACTGGTATGTTTTGCAGCTCTCCTGACTGACCCAGGAACTGTTATGTCGACTATTTAACACATTATATTTTACAAAATTGCAGGTAATTTACATTTAAAGAAGTGCTGTGAGCAGGTCAACAACATAACGCCTCTGTTTAGGAGTAGAAGTTACAGGGTTCCCGCAGATCCTTGAAAAGTCTTAAAAGGCATTGAATTCATAATTCTAAAAATAAGGCCTTAATTGGCATTAAAATGTCTTAAATCCAATTTTCAGGAGTCTTAAAAATTTGACCACATTAGTAAGATTTATTTCAGATTGAACTAAAAAAAATTAAGTAACATTTATCTATTTTTCAAAAATAATTCACAGATTTACTGTCATGGCAACATCGTGTAATCACAATAGCGGAACTGAAAAAAAAAAAAAAACAGTTATGTGGTTGCACCCGGATCTTTCAGAGCAGACGCATGTCTTGATTCTACCTACAGTGCCTGGAGAGAGAAAAAAATGGGGAAAAATTGGCAAAAAAATCCAAAGTGGCTTAGGAAAATTGATTATGGCAGCAAAATTGGGAATTAAATTTGAAATTAATTTTCAAAAACCATGTAAAAATTCCAAAAATGGTTCTGAGAGTGGCCAAAAAAGATGAATGGGGACAAAATAGGTAGAAAGTTGTAAAAACAGGTTTAAGAGAAGGTAAAAATGGTCCAAAAGTGGGACAAAGTGTGTAAATAGAGGTAAAAAAAAAAGGGATGAAATTGCAAAAATTGGGTGAAAATGGTATGAAAGTAGATAAGGTTAATAAATAGGTGCAAAATAGGTATGAAATTGCAAAAAAAAACAAAAGTGGCTTAGGAAAATTGATTATGGCAGCAAAACTGAGAATTAAATTTGAAATTAAATTTCAAAATCCATGTAAAAATTCCAAAAAGGGTTCTGACAGTGGCCAAAAAAAGATGAATGAGGGCAAAATAGGCATAAAGTTGTAAAAAACTGGGTTAAAAAGAAGGCAAAAAGTGATGTTTTATTTAAAATAAACATTGGGTTAAAATTGCCTCTAACTCAGGTAATTCATGTGGTGTTTTTGTTTGTTTGTTTTGTTTGTTTCAATTGTGGTTCGTTGTCGACTTGGTCTTAAATTTTATTTCAAACGGTCTTGAAAAGTCTTAAAAAGTCTTGAATTTAACTTGGCTTGAGCTGTAGAAACCCTGAGTTGGTGTTTCCCTTAAATAATAAAAATAGATTATCACAAATATATATAAATCCATTAGGCCTGCACAATATATTGTTTGAACATTGCCGTCGCGATGTATACGTGCAATATTTTATAATATAATACACTCTGGAAACAGGCGACCTGCAGGAGGAAGCGACGGAGGATTTAGTCCTCAAAAGAAAGTCAACATCTGAAATTTGGAAGTATTTCGGCTGTAAAAAAGATGATTCGGAACAAAAAACGGTGCCGACAGTGCTTCGCCGTGGTTGCCTCAACACGAGGTAATACAAGCTCCATCACAAGCTCCTGTATGACCAGTGCAAACCAAGACCCCAGGTGAAACTTCATCTACTCAAAAACAATTACAGAAGCCTGTGCCAGCATAACACCCTATGATAGGAAGTCCAAACAGCATCGACAAATCACGGATGCAATAACTTTTCACCTGGTCAAAGACATGGTGCCATTGAACACCGTCGCTAAAGAGGGGTTTAAAAAAATATCTGCACGCTAGACGAGCTGTATGAAATACCATCACACACGTATTTCTCATCTATTTTGTACAGAGACATGGCCTCCTGATCCCTTTAATATACAGCAATCTTCATAACTCACAGATGAACCCCCTGAGCCTGGATTAAATGGTATTATATAAATACAATGGTGTCATTGTGAGTCAATCAAATTCTTCCCAAACAGAGCTATTCAGGTCATCTGGTGAAAATTCTTCTATTTTTAATATCACAATATATATCGCAATATATCGCAAACCCCTAAAAAATCGCAATGTCAGTTTTTTCCAATATCGTGCAGCCCTAATATCCATAATATTTATATATATATATTTTTTTATTTATATTTTTATTTTATATGTAGGTATATTTATTGATAGTTTATTTTTTAGATCTATTTTTTCCTTTTTATATCTTTTTATCCGTAATAATTAACTGCTACTTATTCTTAATTTCCCTGAGTGAGTTTTTCACAAACAAAGGTTAATAAAGTACTATTTGAATAATGTGTTATGTGCTTTTCATCTCTGATTTCCTTATTGTTGTCTTTACTGTAAACGTAGTGAATATTTACACTGAAGCTTGATGTGAAGAAAATCATGAATCAAATTTAAATCACAATATCTGGCAGAAAAATCACAATTAGATTTTTTTCTGGAAACTCTGCAGCCCTCATCACAAGATTGAATTTAATGACCAGAATTTTACCATATTATTTATTTAAATTTTATTATATTAATTAATTTATTATTTACCTTCCTTTTCCTACAGTATTTTTTAAATCTAATTTCTTATGATTTTTAATAATAATTTAAGTTTTAGCTTCTGTGTTTCCTCATTCTTCCTCAGTTCTTTAATTCTGTTTTCTGTTTTATAATTCCCTTTTTATGTCGTTGTGTGTTTGATTAATTTTGTGTGTATTATATGTGGATTGTGAGGGTGGACGGGGTCTTTTTATTTTCATTTGTATGCAACTTTCAAATTTTTGAATGACAAGTGCTATACAAATAAATTTTGATTGATTGATTGATCATCATTGTTCATCTTTTTCGCTGGTGTTTTGAAAACTAACTAAAGATGCAAAAAATCAACAATATTGTAGAATCGCAATTTAAATCCAATCGGGACCTAAAAAAAATCATTAAAAAATCGAGTCGGGAGAAAAGCGGATCATCCCAGCCCTGCTGTTTATGGATTGATGGTTATAAATGTAGGTTTACATGAGTACATGTATTTTTATAATTTTTTGGGGGAGATTTCTTGTTCACATCTGCATGTTTTGACTTTACCTTTGTCCTGTTTTTGTCTTTTCTTTTATTTAATTTGTTATATATATATATATATATATATATATATATATGTATATTAGGGATGGGAATTTCGACTAATTTCCCCGCCGACTAGTCCCAAATTTTATTTGCGTCTAGTCGACTAGTCTATAAGCAAGAAAACTCGCAATTTAATAAACATATTAAGTTAAAAGTTTAAAAGTTTAACATGCAAATGTGTATTTAGGAACTATGTTAGCCCAAACATTCAGGACAAACTGTTAATTCAAATTCTATTGATGTAACAACAACTGAATGAATAAAGTTGAACAATTTAAAGAGAAATACATTTCTGATACGTTTGCCAATGCAATGCATGGCATTTATTATGAATACTGCTTTGGTATGAAACTTGGATGCAGCAGCATGACAATTCCAAACGTACAACATAGTAGCCTAGAATAGAATTTCCCTGAAATCTCTGGCACTTAAGACTAGTGCACGATTCAATTAACAATCCACAGAAATATAAAATCAAATTAAATAAATAACACTTCACTAAAACTGAAATGCAGGTGGCACTTTGCCCAGTGCATTATACGAACACTGCACACTTCAACAACAGCAAATAGAAATAAATAATCCACCATCAATGAGTAAAAAAAATGCTCTGAAATGCAGGTGGCACTTTGCCCAGTGCATTATGAACATTGCAGATATTCCACATAACAGAATATATAAATAAATAAATCACCACGAGAAACAATACTAGGCAGGGTAATGCTGCGTTCACACCGGACGTGAATAGGTGTCAATAGACGCGCGTAACGCCTGTGACGCGCCGCGCTTAACGCCCGAGGCTGGGCACTGGACATTTTGACAAGCTGAGGGACGACGCGCGTCCTGGCACAGGCGCAGTAGAGAGCCGGAGCTTGTCGGACTCAGTGATGACCCGTGCAGGCAAATCCAGCTGGAAACGAATATTTACAGAACTTACCTTCAAAACCTGTCTCCTCAGAGACTTTCTCCCAAGCCTGCTCCTTTTTGTTCCAGTCTCTGTAGAGGACACACACCGAGTAGTAGAGCTCCGGATGATAGCAAACAGCGCAGATAAACCTCTCCTCCATCTTTGAGAGGGGTTTGAGCAGGAACAGGAGACCGGGGCGTCACACGTCATCAAATCAAACCTGTCTGTCTCCTCGGCGACTTTCTCCCAAGCCTGCTCCTTTTTGTTCCGGTCTCTGTAGAGTACACACGCCGAATCGTATAGCTCCGGATGATAGCAAACAGCGCAGATAAACCTCTCCTCCATCTTACAGAGGGCTTTGAGCGGGAGCAGGGGGACGTAGCATCACACGTCATCAAATCAATGACGTCGGGGCGGGGGATGTCATCGCTGATTGGCTGCCACGCCACAGCGTCAAGCGAACTGGCGTCGAAAGATCAATATTTTCAACTCGAGCGTCGAGGCGTCGAAGGCGTCAAACACCTTGACGCTCGACGCATCAAACGCGCCGGACGCTCCAAACGCGCCGCTCCAAACGCGTCCAACGCGCCGCCCGGGGCGAATCTGCATCAAGACGCGCCTTTGCATTGACTTTGTATGTAATTGAATTTGCGTCCAGTGTGAACACACCATAAGGCTACATTAACAATTCAATTGCTGCATCAGTGAAAGGAGGAATTTTTGTTTAGTGCAATCAACATATCACGCAGAGGCATGAAGAACAAGATGCATGATGCTTAACGCAGCGTTTAACCGACTAGTAAAATACTAAACGATTAATAAATGAGTAGGCGGTTAAATGATTAAACGACTAGTCACGCACATCCAGTGGTGTAGTCGAAGGTATACGCCGGTATACGGAGTATGCCCACTTATTTTTCAGTCAGCATTGAGTATACCCACTTCTAAACCCCCCCGATGTGCACCACTCAGTAATATCTAACTGCCAGATGGCCCTTTTTTCCCTCAAGGATGGTGAAGCCATGACCCACCCTCCTCTGCCTCTAATTGGCTGGTACTCGCTGCCTTCACTGATTAAATTGGTTAAATATGAACAAGAATGCATTGTCAACTTCCTATTTAAAGTATTTTATTTAAATCGAATGTTCAAAAAATAAGCAAAACACCATGTTTGCCTCATGATAAATACATTTTACATTCATCCATTCTGCTTGTGTGACCAGTAGTAACTACAAACTGCTCCTAATTAAGTCATGGTAATTTTATAATAGTGAGCAAGTAGAAATGACAGATTTTTGGGTAAATTGAGTAGTCTTACATGTCACTGGTTCTAAAACTCGTCTTTTTTTCTGTACTCCTTAAAAAAAGGCGAAAATTTGGAGAATACCCACTTCTCAAGGGACCACTACACCACTGCGCACATCCCTAATATATATATATATATATATGAGAACACATGTTTTATTACCATTCTGTGTAAACAGACAGAAGGAGAGAGACTGTGGAGCTTAAGTGAACATTTGTAAATGAATATTGGTGGAAATATTTGTGAAATTAAATGAATATAAAAAGTTAAAGAACAGTTTAAGAGGCTGAGGGAAGTTAAAAAAGACTGTCCACAGACTGATTTTTCCAGGACTCTCCGTCTCATCAGCTGATCCATTAAACAAACAAACAGAGTAAAATGTCAGCGTGCTCGTCTTATCACGTCTGATGGTTTCTGATCGTGTTTGCTGCTCCTGACTCTCAGCTCAAAGTTTGTCCTGAATGACCGGAGAGTTCAGACATCTGTTCTCGTCTCAGCCAGGAAACGTCAACGTGGACACCTCAGCACGAAGCCTCACACCATCCTTTTTTTTAAGCATATTTATTGATTTTCATTTTAACATTAACATCCAACAATTGAACTTATCAAACATTTGACAGAGATTATACAAAAAAGAACCCCCCCAAAAAATCATCAAAATAATTACATTTAAAACAATAATAATAATAAAAAAATAAAATAAACAAACACATTCATGAATAGAAAGAGTTTGGGAATTTAACACCTGGTAGTTGGACATGGTGCTGCAAGCTAAAGGAAATAAATTTATTCCAAATATCTGTCTACTGCCGTGGACACTAGAGGTGTAGAAAAATATCGATATCGCAATATATATCGATATTTTGACTCCCGATATAATATCGATATCTCAAATCTTAGTATCGATATTTTTTGTAAAAAGAAAAACTCATATTTTGTCAGAGTTGGGAATAAAATACAACTTATAAAGATGTATGCACGTGTTTTTTTTATGCACTATTCAGTTCAGACAGTGACAAGAGAAATATGTGACTTTTTTAACTTCCTGTTGTTCTGTCAGTAACTCAAAGCTCTTTGTTTCTCATGGGTTTGATTACAGTTTGAACTGGACTACAGGTTAGGATGATTTCAACACTTTGTTAAAGGGAAAACAAACAATTTCTTTGCAACATTAGTTTAATTGACTTGATGCACTCTGTGTTAAGTGTATGTATGTAACGCTGCATTTGACATATTTCAATAACAATATAATAGAAAAGTTACATATTCACTGTCTCTAGGTTTTTCCTAGTTGAATGTAGTATATCGTAATATTGTGATATCGTGATATATCGTGATATTATCGTATCGTGAGCTGAATATCTTGTATCGTATCATATCAGAAAATAAGTGTATCGCTACAGCCCTAGTGGACACCCTGTAAAAGAGTTAACAGGAGTTGACACGAAATTTTATTTCAACTTTATTGTCAACATTTCATCTTTGATCTCAAAATTTCGACCTTAATCTTGTCAATTTGACTTTTATATCAACCTGCCAAAAGTGATTATTTTTCCATCTAAAATGGCCCTGATACTCTTCCATACTGCTCCAACTTTTTACAAATGAAGAAAAATGTAAGAAAATATAAGTATTACTGCGTATGTGTCTATTTTTTTTTATTTTTGGTTTGTATCTTACTTTTGTGATTGGTTATTATCTGGGGGAAAAAAAACAGAAATATCTTTCATTATGGATTTTGGTTGATGAGAAAGATTAATAAACACTAAATTCAAATTTGTTTCTCTCTCCGCAGTACTCCCAAGCGGCGAACGCCATGTCGGACATGACCGAGTGTGAACAGGCCAACGAGCTGGGCGCCATCAACAGCACCCTGAGGTGACGCCGCCGCCGCCGTCCATCTGGTTTATCAAAAGTCTGACGGTCAAACATTTACAGAGAGGCTGCTGCTCGTTTCCCAGCTGATCCAGGACGGAAAAAAGTCTTTTTTTAGTCCTCGCAGCAGGAGACACTCTTCAGATAAAGATTATTTTTATCACAGCTGTCAGAGTCGAGCCCTCCAACAGCGTGAAAATAATCAGTTATTTAAGACATGGAGGTTTATTATCCTGCATGAGCACGACAAGCTTTGGGAACATCACTGAGTATTTTTTTTAGATAGAAAAAAAACAATAGAATTTTTAGGCCGATGCCCATATCGATATTTGGTTGAAAAAATACAGATTAATCGGCTGATTAATTTAAAAATATATATATATATTTAAAATGAATTTGAAAAAAATTTGGTCCCAAAACACAACAATAAATATCTGAATTACAGGCAGAACATTTTATGGTTTTATGCTTTGTGCTTTAGTATTTGTTTAACTTTACAACAGAGAGGAAATATAAAGTACAATAACAAGCAAACAAGCATTAAACCTCTGAGAAATTAGTTATTAACCTTTAAAAAGAGTCACTCTGTGGCTTGTACTTGAACAACTTTTTAAATAGTTGTACTGTGAGAGGAAAGCAACGAAAACACCACAGTAATATTCTTTTCATTTTTTATTTTCTACAGCTTTCAAGTAAAATTCCTGAAAAAAAAATTTTTTTTAAATTAAATATAGATTATTTCTCATCTCTTTGTCACATCTGCCTTTCAGTCCTCATTGGTGCATCAATAGTAGATTTTAGTGCAGATAGAAAAACTTTTTTATTGTAAACATGAAGTAACGTGTGAGGAAATCAAAATATCCTGCTTGACTCTGCATGTATTGCACAAATTTCTTTAAACTGGCAGATTAAAGTCCAGCGATGATGAAACTGTAAAGCTTTATTTGAACTATTGAATGTTGTCAGTGGGAATTCCCATTTTAAAGTTCAATGTTTATTTTGTGACATCAGTCTGGATCAGATCCATCCTGATGGTAGAAACATGAACCCCAGATCATCCAGTGAAATCCATCAGAGTAATGGAAATATCAAATAAACTCATTAGAATAGAAAGGAGCATTTATTTAATTAAAATCAAGCAAAACAAAATAGAATAAATACAATTAAAAATGAAAATAAATGAATTGAGAATGAAAAATAAGAAAGCAGGTTGGAACATGCAGAGTTTTAAGCAATATCAACTTCTAGAAAGGAAAATAAAAACTGATTAGAAGTGAAACTCCGATTGAGGTCAGGAAATACACAGTATTAACAATTAACAACAAGTATAAAAAATACATTGGAAGCTTAGCTGCTAAAAATTTTTATTTTTTTTTTGCATCCAGATGTACAGACGTGGCAAAAATTGTTGGTACCCTTCTGTTAAAGAAAGAAAAACCCACATAGTCACTGAAATAACTTGAAATTGATAAAGGTAAGAATAAATAAAAAATTACAAAAAATGAACAAATGAAAATCAGACTTTGCTTTTTAATTGGTGTTCAACAGAACAATTATAAAAAACAAACTAAAGAAACTGGTATGGACAAAAATGATAGTTCCCCTACAAAAGATTGCAAATGATGTGACCATAGAGACAGGTCATTGTTTTTACTTTTTCATAGGGGTGTCTTAATATAACTTTTTCACCTTCGATATCATAACGATATTGATTCGAAACGATGGCAGCAGGAATCAAACAGACTTTTATTATTTTGTAGTGTGGACTGTAAGAAAAGTCTTGATCAGGTGAGATTACTCAAACAGAGAACAGTAGGCAGCAATAGTAGGTATGAGAAAAACTGACCTATTTGTTATTAACCAATGGGTTCAATAAATTTAACCTTAAACATAAGAATATAGTAGAATAAAATAAAATAAAAAATAAACTTAATAAGAAGATGCTGAAAAGTAACCTCCAGAAATCCAATGAAAACATAACATTTTAAGCTGCAAAATAATAGGGCTGGGATGATACGCTTTTCTCCTGATTCAATTTTTTAGGATTTATTCAGCTATATATTTTAACCAGCTGTTTATACTCTCTCTTCAAAAGACTGGACTGACTTTAAAAGTGGATTATTAACACAGACTAAAATGAAGCTTTTACATTTGGAAAGAAATCTCTGAAGAAAAAAATCAATTTTAAAATTTCAATACTTATGTGAATCTTTTTTTTCTCCGACCCCTAATATACATACTAATAAATCTAAAAAATAAAAACAGTACATAAATAAATAAATAAATACAAAATAAAATATAATATTTTATTTTCCCCAGTTGGTATTGTTTTTTATTTATTTATTTATTTATTTATTTTTCCAATCGTTTTCGCAAATTTTCTGATACTTATGTGATTAGATTTTTTCTCCCACCCCTACAAAATAACCACTGTGTTTAACTTTAGCATAAGCATATTCTACAATTAAATTAAGTAAAAAAAGATAAATTAAAATGGACTGCTTATATTGAAGATTTTAGATGCAGGTCATTATAATCTGATATTTGTGTTTTTGCTGATATCGGTTTATATCGGATTGAGACATCCCTAGTAACGAAAGCTCTCTTTTTTCTCTGTTTGTTGTGGAGTAAATGAGCCCTAAAAAATGAAGTGCTAAAGTTTGTTGAGTTGTTGATTGTCTCTGTCAGTTCGTGAAGTTGTCGTTCCTCTCCCGCAGTAATCAGAGCAAAGAGGCGTTCGCCGACTGGGCGAGACACGACGACGCTCAGGATCACTTCTGCGAGCTGGACGGTGAGGCCGACGCTCAGACTCAAACCCCGCCCACCCAGACTCAAACCCCGCCCCCCGACGGCGTGGACGCTCGGTCTGACCCGTTTGTCGTCTGTTTCAGATGAAACGTCCCCTGACGCCGAGTACGTGGACCTGCTGCTGAACCCGGAGCGCTTCACCGGGTACAAGGGCCCGTCGGCGTGGAGGGTGTGGAACAGCATCTACGAGGAAAACTGCTTCAAGTGAGCCACGCTCGAGTTTGTCAATAAAATACATAAAAACATACTCAGAGGAAATAAATGTGGTTAAATAAAAGACAAAAACATGTCCTCGTCATATCAGGGTTTACCTTTAAGACTGTGAGGGGGGGAGGGAATGACCTTAACGTCGTTATTCTATTTAATAAATAAATATTTCTGATATTTATTTTAAAAAATATTTCAACTTTTATTTATCTTATTCACAGCCTGTGTGGTTCTGTCTGTCAGTGCAGTTTCTCTAAGATCTGTTTTCTTTTCTTTTTATTTATTATCTGTTTTTCTGTTCATGTAAATTTTCTATGATCTGTTTTCTTTTATTTTATTCATTTTGTTTGTTTTTCTCTGTTTTCCTGTTAATATAGTTTTTTCTTTGATCTGTTTTATTTTTTATTTAATTTACTTTTTAGTTAATCATATCCTTTTCTGTTTGTTTGTGCAGTTTTTCTATGATCTGTGATTTCTTGCTTTTCTTTGTATTTATTTATTTTTTATCTGTTTTGTTTGTTTGTTAGTCTAGTTTTTCTAAGATCTGTTTTCTTGCTTTTTTTATAATTATTTAGTTTTTATCTGTTTTTCTGTTCATGTATTTTTTGTCTGATCTGTTGTCTGTTGTATTTTTAATATTTTTCTAATCTTTTTGTCCGTCAGTGCAGGTTTTCTATAATTTGTGTTTTAGTTTTTTATTCTTTTGATTGTTTATTTCAGTTTTTTTTATCTGTTTCTTGCTTTTCTTTTTATTTAGTTTTACTGTTTTATTGTTTGTGCATTATTTTTAGATCTGTTTCCTTGCTTTTGTTTTTATTTATTATTTAGTTTTGATCTCTTTTCTGTTAATTTAGTTTGTCTATGATCTGTTTCCTTTTTTATTTAATTTATTGTTTAGTTTTTCTAATTAGTTTTGTAGTTTTTCTATGATCTGTGGTTTGTTGCTTTTCTTTTTTTTTATCTGTTTTCCTGTTAATGCATCATTCAATCTGTTTTCCTTTTTTTTTAATTTATTATTTTAGTTTTTCTATGTCTGTTTGTTAGTCCAGTTTTTCTATAACCAGTGTTTTCTTTCTTTTTTTCATTAATTATTTTGTGTTTTTTCGTGGGGGACATGAATCATAAAGAATGAGATTTTTTTTTTTAAATAACTATAAATGACTCATAAACAGACACTCATTGAAGAAAAGTCTCAGTACGATGATGATGAAGATGAATTGTTTGTTTACGTTTGTGTCCAGGCCTCGATCGGTGTACCGACCTTTGAACCCTCTGGCCCCCAGCAGAGGTCAGTCTGACCCGCTCAAACATTAAACTCTGTTATTAAACACTCTGATCTCACAGATTAAAAATGAAGCAGATTTATTTAAATATCCGATAGAGACTGAACTGTGGGGCTAACTCTCTGTTTCATAAATCGAACTCTGACTCTTTTGTCTTTTTTCTGTTTCTGTCCTCAGGAGACGACGACGGTGAGGGTTTCTACAACTGGCTGGAAGGTGAGGACGTCTTCATTTACTCACAGAATGACCTTATTTATTTCTCCGTCTCTGTAGAAAAGAATTGAATGGAAAAAAATAGAATAAAATAAATATTTATCGTCCTCCAAAGTGGAAAATGTTCTCTGACCCAGCAGCACATAAGGCTCTAAAGTACATAAACATATATATATATATATATATATATATATATATATATATATATATATATATATATATATATATATATATATATATATATATTAGACAGAATAAAAACAGATATGATAAAAATAAAAGGAATAAAAGTAGGGGTAAAACACAATCTAATAAAATACATAAAACAGGAGTGGAACAGTTTGGGTCTTTGGTCGTTTTTTTTTTTTTTTTTCATTTTTACAATTCTTTAAAACTTGATTTTACACTTACAGCTCAAACCAGGTGAAATATCAGGACGTTCGAATATGTGCAGAATACACGAGCGCTTAAATCTGCAGACTGACACCAAGACTGCTTAAGTCAAAGTCAAAGTCTAAGTTATACATGCTTGACACACAGCACAGATGAAATTTCAGTCCTCTCGGACCCACGGTGCAAATGGCAATATTAAAACAAGAGTAAAGAAACTTTCTTTTGTATTTGGACATTGCTTATCTAGAGACATCCATCGCCCGTGCCCATGGAGCAAAGGACTCTGTCATTGAGATGTGGTCTAATGTAATAAGCAGCCTTCATTAATGTGTGAATAACTAGGTTTTTTAGGAATTTATTTGTAGATAGGGGCCTGGATGTGGTTTGGGTGGGTTGTTCTTTTTTCTCTTTCTTTTATTGTTTTCTAATTATTTGTATAATTTTACATTTGTATTGTTGAGCTTGGTGACACGGACATTTTATGCTTGCCTGTTAACTCTTGTACTATCATCCAACCGGAATTCATCGAGGACTTTTGCATATGTATTTTGGTGCAAGGACTCTTTTGCCTACCAATGCTCAACTTTCTGTTCATTTTTTTTTTTTTTTTTTTTTTTTTTTAAGTTGCTGGGGTTTGGAAGTCCCCGTACATGGGCGGACGCTCTACCAACTGAGCTAATGTCCGCCCAACTTTCTGTTCTTTTTGATACTTTTGTCTGTTTTTTATAAACTGTCAAAACGAAAATAAAAAGTTGATCACAAAAAAGGAGTAAAGAAACTAAACTACAATATAAAAAAATATAATAGCCTAATAACATCTGAAATAATAGAATAAATTTACTTTGAACAGAATACAATTTTGTAAATGTATGTTTATAGAGTAACAGTAATAAATTATGGTTAAGGTGCAGCAGTGTTCAATGGTGCAAATGAGCATAATTTTCCAAGATGGCCACCGACTGTGTCCTGTAATGCTACGGCCACACCGGGGCCGAGTCGCCAAGACGCGTGCCGAGATTACATACAAAGTCAAAAAAGCGCGTTTAGCGCTGCGCCTCGGGGGGCGCATTGGAGGCGTTCGACGCGGCGCGTCTGGAGAGTCAAACGCCTCGATGCTCGAGTTGAAAATATTGAATATTCGCTGTAAATTCGCATGCCGCTGTGGCGCGGCAGCCAATCAGCGATGACATTCCCCCCTGGACGTCATTGATTTGATGGCATGTGACACTCCGGCTCAAACCCCTCTGAAAGATGGAGGAGAGGTTGATCTGCGCTGTTTGCCATCATCCGGAGCTATATGATTGGACGTGTGTGCTCTACAGAGACCAGAACAAAAAGGAGCAGGCTTGGGTGAAAGTCTCTGAGGAGACAGGTTTTGAAGGTAAGTTCTGTAAAGATTCGTTTCCAGCTGGATTTGCCTGCACGGGTCATCACTGAGTCTGACAAGCTCCATCTCTCTACTGCGCCTGCGCATTGACACGCATCGCCCCTTAGCTTGTCAAATGGTCCAGCGTCCAGCCTCAGGCGTTACGCGCGGCGCGTCACAGGCGTCACGCGCGTTTAAATTCGCCAATTCGCATCCGGTGTGGCCGTAGCATAAAAACTAAAACCTACAAAGATCCTCTATATGACAGATCACCCACTCCTCACAAAGAAGAGAAACACACCGACAAATATAAACAACACTAGAAAACACATGGAGAAAGTATGTTACATTTGTTATCAATATCTCATGATAATGTTTCTATCATAATTTGATTCATGTTCCTGAAAACACACCCACAATCATGTCGATATCATTATTAGTTTGACAGTTATTGAACAAAAACCATCATTTTTATTGGAGGTTTTCTGGATCACCGTCACCAACATCTCCTGAAAATTTTAGCAAAATCTGTCCAGTTGTTTTTGCGTAATCTTGCCAACAAACAAACAAAGAAACAAACATAACCTCATTGGCAATGCCTGTAACAGCCTTGTTAAGGAAAAGGCCCTAAAACACTCTGTTTTTACTTCCTGGAGATTATGATGTCATAGCTATACAGGCTCCGCCTACCTGTGAGTTTTCTGCTCCTGACAGACAGATGCCATGACTGTGCTTTAGGACAAACAGCGCTGTTAGATTCATATCTATATAGTAAATATTGTTAATGCTAATAATTTAAATTCTTTGGACTTCATTTTAGTCAAACTTCAACTTAAGTACTTATTTTTCTTTCATAATGAAGTTGATATTGCTGAAAGATTCTGCATTTTGCGACCTGCCTACTGAATTTTTTCTTTTTCATTTTCTTTTATTTTATTTACATTTTATGCTCATGTCTATTTTAATATCTATTTTTGATATTCCTTCTGCTATACTGAGTATAAGAGCAGCTGAAACAACTGAATTTCTCCTTGGAGATTAATAAAGTATATAAAATAAATAAGCAAGAGAGAAATAAAGGTATAAATGTAAGGTGCTTTTACAGAACAGAAAGTGAATAAAATCAAAGAAAAATACATTTTTGTGTATAATAAGTGCATCCATTCAGTTATAGTGCTAACATGCAGATTGAAAACAGTAGAATGCACTGACTTACATTAAAATAAATAATATTTTCTTCTTTTTATTCCACTTTAATCAGACCCAGAGACATAAACTGGACTCAGAGCTCTGATTAACCTCCTGTTCCTGCCTTCCCTCTGCAGGTCTGTGTTTGGAGAAGAGAGTTTTCTACAGGCTCATCTCTGGACTCCACAGCAGCATCAACATCCACCTGTGTGCAGAGTACCTGCTGGACGGTAAGGTGGACAAAACAAACGCTCCTGCAGAGCAGCAATGACAGCAGGAGTCGTTTAGCTGCAGCTCAGATGGTCAAAACACTCACAGCTGCTTTAATACTTTATAATAAAAATAGATTATCAGCCTGAAAGAGGTCTGAAAAGAGTAAATATCCAGGAGCTTTCTTTCAACCTGGACACAAAGTTTTTCTGACGTTGTGTTTAACCCTTGTGGACTGTTCAAGTATACTATACGCAGGAACTGTTATGGCTGTTTTCAGCCACTAACTTTTTTGACTGCTCTAAAAACATATCTTTATTTTTTTCTACTTTTTTCACATAAATCTCTTAATCCACTTCTGCCCTGCTCAAAACTACCAAGCATTGAAAAAAAAATTACAAATCTTAACACCTTCAGGGCAATTTAACAAAGAATGCCACTGATTATGGGAGGGTTAAACACAAAATGACATATTTTCTATATAAAAAGTCATCAGAGACCAGAGATTTTTTACGGGGTATCATGGTCTTGGATATGTCAAAGACTACTGACATCATTGAATTTGATGTCTTTTTAGTTCTTGTGTAGCATCAGATTTAAAAAAAACCTATGATACCACATAATATTCTTTATATTTTTTATATTGAAAATGGGTGAATTCGTGTTTTACCCTCTTATGATAAGATACCATATTTCTTTAAATGGCCCTTAAGGGGTTACAATTGTTATTTATTTTTCAATGCTTGGTAGTTTTGAGAAGGACAGAGGTGAATTAAGAGATTTGAGCGAAAAAAGTAGAAAAAAAATACTTATTGGATGAGTTTTTAGAGCAGTTAAAAGTTAGTGGCTGAAAACAGCCATAACAGTACCTGTGTAACTTTTTGAAAAAAACTGATGTTCCAAAAAAAAAAAAAGAAAAATGATTAAAAATCAATGATGCTAATAATCTTTTTTTATTTATTTTTATTTTATTGTTTATTTGGCATGGACACACCGTAACATTGATGCTGTGATATTTAAAAACACACAGGTGCACTGCTGTCAGTGTTTATAGCACAGTGCTAATTTTCAACACCAGTCCATGGGAGGCTTTTACAGATTAAAAATATACAAAAATATATTTAAGGAACAGAGATGCCTAAGACACATTTCATTAAAAAGTACATATTAATTAAAATATCCAGAAAATAGATAAATAAAAAGTTCTAAAAAGATGCAAAATAATTTAATAGTAATAGTTTAATAATTTAACATATCTTTGACATATCTGAGACTATGATGCCACATAAAAAATCTTCTGTCTCTGATCATGTTTTATATTGAAAAATAGGTCATTTGATGCTGTACCCTTCCCATAATCCATCCCATAATTCATTAAATGGCCATTAAGAGGTTAAATATATTTTTCATTTTCCAGTGCTTGGTAATTCTGAGCAGGGCAGAAGTGAATGAAGAAATATAAGCAACAAAGTAAAGAAAAAAACTGATTTGATTTGTTTTTAGAGCAGTTAAAAGTATAGTGGCTGAAAACAGCCATAACAGTACGAGTGTACAGTAAATTTGTCCTCAGTGACTTATTGATCTTTTGAAAAATTTTAAATCGTATTTTCAAAATGTATGTCAAAATAAGCTTTCTGCCCAAAATTCATTCAATTTGCTGCAATACAAGAAAAGTTATGGTCAAATAACTGAGAAAATTTTACTCAAAGTGGCTGTTTTCAGCCTTAACAGTCCACAAGGGTTAAGTTTAAAAAATGTGAAGATTCTAAAATATTTCCAGCTGTGAGTTAAAAAATCAGAGACCTGTGCGTTGGTGTCTTCGTCTTTAACCCTCACTTACCTTTACCAAACTTACACTTGTTTTAAAATGACTGGGATTTACAAACCATTTGTTCAGAAACAGAAAATGCTGGTGCGATTGTTAGATTTTCCTAGAAGTTAGAAGTTTCCTGAGGTGCCTGAATGTATCATAAGAAACGTCTGCAACATATTGAAAAAAAAAGAAGAAGACTGGAGAATTTCATGAGATTTCAATATCATCGCTTTAATTCTTGTGTCGTCTTTGAAAATTTGCAGAAAATTAACCCTTTGTTCTGGCTAATTTCTGTCAAAAAACAAAAATTCTACGCTTCTTACTGTGTTCAACAAAACCTGAACGATTCTCATCCTTCCAGAATTCACTGTTCAAAAAATCTTTGAATTTTTGTCCCACGACAGCGACACCTGCTGTCAGTGCATCGAAGACCTGATACAGGAAGCTGTTGTTTTTACAAAGGAAAGATGCTTTACAGATTGCCTCTGCAGTATAGACTGTAAATTGATAATTTGAATATAATTTATATTAATAATATGATAAAAATCAGAATCAGAATCAGTTTTATTGCCAAGTGTGCAACACATACAAGGAATTTAACTCCAGCAGTTGTTTTCTCAAGTACAAGGAGTTAGACACAAACAAGACACAATAAAATAAAACAAATATAAGTGTAAAAAAATAGGCTGGGATTAAATAAAAAGAGGCTGGGATTAAGAAGAAATATACATGATCAGAACTAGGGCTGAACAATTTGATAAAATAATCTAATTGTGATTTTTTTTCCCCATTATTGGGATTTACTCTGCAATTGTTTTAATGTTCCTCATCTTATGTATTCTTAAACAAACATAAGCAGTAGATCTTTTTATAGTAAAACCAATATGACATTAAATTAATCTAAGGATAAAAGATTTGAGAAAAAGTGGAGAAGTGAAGAACAGAAGCAAAATAGGTATGATATTGCAAATGTGGCAAAAAATCCAAAAGTGGCTTAGGAAAATTGATTATGGCAGCAAAATTGGGAATTAAATTTGAAATTAAATTTCAAAATCCACGTTAAAATTCCAAAAGTGGTTCTGACAGTGGCCAAAAAAAGATGAATGGGGGCAAAATAGGCATAAAGTTGTAAAAACAGGGTTAAAAAAGGTAAAAATGGTCCAAAAGTGGGAAAAAAGTGTATGAATAGAGGTAAAAAATAGGCAAGAAATTGCAAAAAACTACATCACAATGTTTAAATGTTCAACACATTTTGGGCTAAAAATATTGAACCTTCTGCGATTTGAAAATTGCAACAAGCCATATTGAGATTTAATCTAATTTGCATTAATTGTTCAGCCCTAATCAGAGTCTTAACAAATGCAGTGTATGTGAAAATGTGCATTCTGGGATATTTACAATTTGAAGGGAGGAAAGTGCAGCTGTGCGGTCAATAGAGCAGCTATTACCTGTTTAAAAATATTTAGAATATTTATACATTTTTATTTTCATTTTCCTTTTTTTCAGATGATTTTTACCTTTAAATTTTGTTCCACTGCATGTAGACATAATTGAGTTACATCAGCCTATAGCCATGGTTGTTCTGAATCTATAGAGGAGAGAAACGAGACCTCAGGGAGTGAAAAGTGACAGAAATAAAAACGGCCTGGACTTCCAAATATTAACGAGATTTATGAATTTCTAGATTGATTGAGTGCAGCACCAACACCACTGTTTTTACTCTGTGCCTTTGGCTTTAGGGGTACCTGAAAACATGTTGTTTGCTCTAATTCCTTATTTTTATTTATTATTTAAATTATGAAATCAGAAAAATTTAATGTTCATTTTTTTCATTTTTTGTTTTCTGCTGATTTTTAGTTTTAGAATTTTGTTACACTGCATGTAGACATAATTGAGTTAAATCAATCTATAGCCATGGTTGTTCTGAATCTATAGAAATGCTGGACTTTATATTGTAGACCCAAACGATTTGGCCTCATTTCTGCCTACCCTCATGCTGGGCAACACTCTGGGCACTTTTTGATGTCTCAAATGCAGCTGGAGTCGGGGAGACCCTCAGGAGACCAAAAGGACAGAAATAAAACGGCCTGGAGCAAAACATTAAAACAGATTTATGAATTTCTAGATTGATTGAGTGCAGCACCAACACCACACCACTGTTTTGTGCCTTTGGCTTTAGGTTTAGGTGTTTGCACTAATTCCTTATTTTTATTTATTATTTAAATTATAAAATCATGAGAAATAATCTCTTTTTTTCATTTTTTTTCTAGTTTAGTAGATTTTAGAATTTTGTTACACTGCATGTAGACATAATTGAGTTAAATCAATCTTTAGCCATGGTTGTTCTGAATCTATAGAAATGCTGGACTTTATATTGTAGAGAAAAAAAAAGACCACAGGGAGTAAAAATGTAAGAGAAGTAAACACGATTGTAAACGGTTCTGGAGATTAAGATCTTAAAACCTAACTTTTAAAAAAGCATTTTGCTAATTTTCTTTAATGAGTTCTCCATTATTTGAAGATGATCTATTTATCATAAGATCTATTTATCTCGACTCTTTTATAAATTGTTTTTAATTGTTTCTGTCTTACTCTGTAGCACTTATTAATTATTAATTATACTACTATATATACTATAATTATTAATTATACTACTAATTATTATTGTTATTATTATTATTATATTTATTGTTATTATTATTTTTATTATTATCATTATTATTATTGTTATTATTATTATTATTATTATCATTGTTATTATGATTATTTTAATTGTTATTATTATTTATTATTATTATAAATATTATTATTATTATTATTATTATTATTATTATTTAATGGCAGTAAAACCTTAAAAAGTCTTAACCGTCCTCCTGTGGTCCTCAGAGGGCTGGGGCCGCTCGGTCTGGGGTCCGAACCTGCAGGAGTTCCGGCAGCGCTTCGACACGGCGGAGACGAAGGGCGAGGGCACGCGGCGCCTGAAGAACCTGTACTTCCTGTACCTGATCGAGCTGAGGGCGCTCTACAAGGTGGCGCCGTACTTTGAGAGAGCGTTCGTCAACCTGTACACGGGAAACTCGGAGCAGGACGGAGCCACGAAGGAGCTGCTGCTGCAGGTGTTCAACGAGATCAGGTGAGGATGGAAAACGTATGAAGACTATCGGAAAATAAATAAATAATTAACAATACCAACTGGGGAAGGGCCACTAAACAATATCACTTACAAAAACAGTAGGAGTAGCCAGCCATGTTATATCTATTTTTTTTTGTATTTATGGTTGTTGTTTTTTTTATTACTTTCTATTTTTAGATTTATTAGTATGTTTATTAGGGGATGGGAGAAAAAAATCGATTCACATAAGTATCAGGATTTTTTTGTTTGATGATTTTTAATATTGATTTTTTGAGTTAAAAAAAAAAAAATTTCCAAATGTAAATGCTTCATTTTAGTCTGCTAGTAAGCCACTTTTAAATGCATCTCTGTTATGCATTATAAAATTTGGAATGATGAGATATATAAACATAGATAATCAGGGAATGATCGTGTTTCACAGGAAAACTAAATGAAAATAATAATAAAAGTTGAAAAAGGTCAGATTGAGACTTTCTGCTCTCGTCCTTCAGGGCGTTCCCGATGCACTTTGACGAGAAGTCCATGTTCGCCGGACACAAGCTGGAGGCAAAGACGTTAAAGGTACGTGATCATCCAGCTGGGAGTGTCTTTATTTAACACAATAAACTTTATTTTAGACAAAACTGATAAAACAAGACTGAGCCTTGAGTTTGATGCTCCTGTTACAGAGTTTGTTGGGTGTAAACAGCCAGGTACGATCCTCAGACATGCTTGTCTCTGTCTCTGCTGTCAATAAAGGCACAAAAAAAAAACTTTAAAACAAATGAGGGCGACCAGGAGTTACCCTGATTGGATACCACCATAAACCTTTGACTGGCATTGTGACCGTGTGGTTGACTTTTTTACTGCCTCACCAGTGTATGTGAAATTCTGAAAGCCCATCTTTGTCCTTATGTCTTTATTTACCTCTTAATAATGTTGTAGCATTAGTTTCTATCTAATTGCTGGTTCTGGTGCTGGTTTACATGGTATAATTTTTCTTGAAAACTAGAAAAAATCACAAGTGAATCATTGCTTATTTTACAGAACACATATGCTAACGCTGAGTTCACAGCTGACAGTTTATGCTTGAAAAGAAACATGATCAGACTAAACCT